>CBVK0101468028.1:0-14079 GCA_900067695.1 Picea abies | reverse complement strand
GTATTGAATTTCCATTTAGGTTACTTTGCCAAGAGGGTGTCTCATGAGTTGGTCATCCAAATATAGATTCAAGAGGTGTAGGAGGCACATGGATGGATTTGTACCCATACCCATAAATTAAACAAATATCCATTCTTTATTTAGATAAGAAACCAAACAATGTGCATGAAATCATGTTTTGAGGCCCCTAGATCTATTATGGTGGTGTTTTCCCATTGGACCCATGACTTTTCAATTAAAAAATCTACCCAACTTGATTTCCTATTATAAATAGATTCCCCAAACCTCCTAATGTTGTTAGGGCTAGTCACGAAGTGAACTAAAACACATATAGGATAATTCATCTACCACGATCCTCAATTGATTTTCACCCGCATCATCGATGCATAAGTTTGCACTAGGGTTAATCTATCTAATTACCTTGAGGAATTTATGCTCATTGGAATTGATAATTGGATCCACTATTATCTAGTTCATTATATCAACTTTCCTAACAATTTATCTTAATGGCATAGCCTAAATCATCATGCTTGTGATTCAATTATAACCCAAGTCAGTGAAAAGGTGGTCTCACCCAATAAACCCCTTCCCAAAATATTCCTAAACAACAAGTGTGGATGAAGTTGTATGAAATCAATTTATTTCTAAAAATAAAGGTAATAGTGCAACCAAATCCCTCACCTTGAACACCCAAACTCCCAAGCCTCCAATCCTCAAGGCCACAAGCATTTTGAGAAATAGTCGACCTCTGACTAAGATATCTAGTGAGGCACCTTCTATCACCATGAATTACAAAGGTAGTGGGCAATGAGCATGTCCTCATCCACTACTGCTAGACCCATGATAAAGTGAAGTAGTTTTAGATGTCAAGGGTCACTATATTTGACGAAGAAAATCAAGTCATGGTGATTTTTGGTGGATCATATCCCTTGCAACTAATTCCTTCCATGTTCTCTAGGACCTCAATAATACTGAGAAAAAGATACAAGATGTTGCAAGTCTTTAATGAGTTTCCTCATGGAATGTTTGGGGTTTGAAAGACCATAGTTAAAAACATATTTTCCATGAAGGGTTAACATCTATGAATGGGAAAGATATTTTTTGTTTGGAGGAAATCAATATTATAGCGATTTTAATTCACATTGTGTTAAGGCCCCACCCCAACCTCCTTACTTTGGGTTACGTAGGAGTTAGTCAATTGTTGTATGAGGCCATATTTTTCAAATAATGCCTATTAGGTATTGGGTGTGTGGTGACTCAATGTAAAATGATTATCTTTATTTAACATGGCCCACTAGGTGACCATTGGTACCTATTAATGGTGTTCCCACAAGTAGTTAAGTTTTTTTCAATGAGAGTTAATTTCTAGAGATATAAGACTATGCCATATTTTATCAAGTATTATTATTGTATTGGAGCATTGTCTCATTAGAAAGTTTCCCTCTCAAAGAGGAAAGTCAGCAAGTGTTTATCTTGATTCCTTCCATAAAAGAATCATTTTATAGTGTTTCCCTACCTCAAGGGTTTTGATATTGAATAAAGTATTTAACATTATTGATATATTGTGTGTTAATCATATTCATCATTAAGGAGCATAACAAGTTACATAAGAGCACTTTCATATGCTAGTGCATGCCCAATTTTTAGATAATTTATTTTAGTCTAGTGATCCAAAATGGATCATAATATATTTTTTCATCTATATTAGTACTTTTTGGGTGGAAAATTTTGAGGGATTGGCTTGCAAGGCCCAATTTAGTGATATGTCCCAATTTGGAGATTTGAGGTCTAGAACCGTCTAGATCCATTTTGAGGCATCAAAAGGATTTTTTGGGGGTAAAAAAGGTATCCCCTTGATGTTATTCTACTCATCGATACCTTTCCAATTGTTATAAAATCGCCTCAATTGGAGCTCGTATGCAGATGTTATGCCTCCCACAAGTTGACCTATATTTTTTAGCACCTTGGTATAAGTGTATGTCATGTCAGCCCCCATTACTTACACATGTGGGGATATCAAGTTGCGAACTTTCAAGAATATTCTAGAAGGTCCAAAACCTTATCACTAATTAATGGTTGAGAATACAAAAACCCTAACCCTATACAATTATCAGATGTTAAATACCCAACCACTAGGAAGAGAAGGGGTTCCATTATTTTGTATTCTAATTGTACCATAGTTGAGAAGAGAAGCCAAGGAATGGGATTTGATAGAATAATAGAGGTATGAAGAATATTATATAGTATCCATTAAGGCCACAAAGTCATATGAAAATCCATAGTGAGTGCCCCTTTCTTTGTATTTTCATTTTCATAATCGAAGAAAAGAGAAAAGAGCATAGGCCTCACCTTCTATATGGATTTTCTTTGATATCATGCTTCCCAGGATACATCTTGTGGATGATGTGTATATTTTATTCTTCTTTCATTTTTGTAATAAGTTATTTTCATAAATATGAGAAATAGGGTAGTAATAATTAATCTAGGATCTAAGGAAATAAATTGCAAAATCTAAGATTTTAGAATATTATAAGATCTGTTCCGATGAACTGTTAAAGTGGAATATCCATAACAATTTATAGATCATCTAAACACATTTTTTGGCATATTTAATCATAATGATATATCTTTAAATGGATAAAAATTCCATTAGGAATCATACACATAGAGAATAGACATCGAGTCACCTAGTTGGACACCCTTGTACAATTCTTTTTGTACCTAGTAAGTGGCACCATAGTAAAAAAAATCTATATATGGTTCAATCTTTGTTATACCTTCAATTATATAGGAATCCTCTTAGGTGCACACAAAACCCTCCTTACTTAAAATTACAAATTGTTTTGTTTATATAGTACATCGAGCATGTCACTAAAGACATCACTCTTGTGTACCCAGGAATAAGGTACTATGGCTAAGGATATAGTCTATCATCCTTAATTGGTGCCATGAAAGAAAAAAAAATACTATTTTTGGGAACCCTTAGGTATATTAGAGAGCTATAGTTATGGAAACTACTTTTTTCTTAGGACTCAGTAAAACCTAGCCTTTACAACATCTGTAATGAAATTCTAATATCCTTGAATATCAATGGTTTGAGAATTTTCTTAGTACAATAATACTCATATAGGTGTAATACTCCAATAGGAGTAAAACTAAATTATGGGGCCAACCCATACCATTTTGGGAAACTAATACGGAATGGATCACTATATAATTTTTCATCTGTCTTAATACATTTTGGGTGGAAAATTGGAGGAATTGGCTTGTAGGGCCCATAGTGGTAGGTCCCAATTTGGATATTTGGGATCTGAAACCTCCCAAAAAAATATTGAGGCATCAAACAACTCTTTTTGTAGTCAAAATGTTTTGAACGTAGCTATGGATATTTGACATTGTTCAACACATCAATATCTTTCCAACTATGAGAAAATCACCTCAATTGCAGTTAGTATCTAGAAGTTATATCTCCCACAATTTGACCTACCTTGTTGACCATCATGGTACCAAGTGGATTCCACATCATACCCCATTAATCACATGTGAGTCTAGTCATATATGAACTTTCAAGAAGATTATAGATTGTCCAAAACCCTAACACTAATTGAGGTTTGAGGCATGAAAATATACTAAACATAGATGACTATCAAGCTATGTTAGATACTAGGCCATTAGGAGGAGAGAGGGTCCCATTATTTTAGAATTATTCTTGTTCCATAGTTGAGAAAATAATCTAGGAGTGGAATTTGAGAGAAAAATAGAGGAGGAGGAAGACTTAACCATTCAAGACACAGTTTCAAAGGCAAATCCATAGTGAGTGCCCCTTTCTTTGTATTTTTATTTTCTTTACTGAAGAAAATAAAGTAGAGCATATGCCTCACCTTCTAGTTGGGTTTTCTCCCATATAGAGTTTCCTAGAATACATCTTGTGTTCATTTTATTTTCCTTCATTTTTGTATTTCAATTATTTGATAAATTTGAGCATTAAGCTAGTAATTTTAAAGCTAGGGTCTAAGGAAATAAATTGAATAATAAAAGATTTCATCAAATTGTTTATCTATTTTCATGAACTGTTCTAGTGGAATATACATGCAATTTTACATATCATATTGGTATCAAATAATTTTTCTTTGGCCTATTTGTGGGAAGTTGCAGAATCCAAAAATTGTCTTAAGAAGGAAGTCACAAAACCCTATTCATGGTGGATCAGTCTAGTTATAAAAACACTCAAGATGCAGAAAAAGATATATTTTTGAGGCTAGAAGAATGAACCATTGGTATCTCTTGAAACATGGCCATCCTCATGGTATCTCTAATGAGTAGGTATAGACCTTTTAGGGAGGTTGATGGCTCTAACTCAGAAGTGTTATTCATATGTGGATGAGAATATTATATACACCTCGGTATAGAAGGAGGTGAATTTGATTATCCTTCATCACAACGAAGAGACGGAAATGACAAAAAACATCCATATTAAAATCCTGATCAAAATACCAAGATAGATGCTCTCTTCAATTTCGATTTACAAGCCAAACTCATCCTTAATAATATTAAGCTTATTTAATATACATAAATAATAATTAAAATATTTATAATTTGGTTTGCATTATAAATTAAAGAGTTATAGTGGTAAGTGAATTTGGAATAGAATAAAGGCTCCCTAACATAGCATAGCAATGCAATCTTCGAGAGAATATAGAGATCTCACATGGTTATAGAATATATGTTTTGTCACGAACATGGGCTATGTGTTTGGGATTTTTTTTATAAAAAATAAATGTTTATCACTATAAATTATAATATAGTTTAATTAATTTGATTTAATACTTTAATAATCAACACAAATTACTAAGCAAGAACTAGCCATCGTGTGGCATCTCCTTTGTTGATAAATTGTTTTGTAAAACATAAGGGATTGAGGATTAGTATTAACATATACTATTGAAAATCCACCTGAAAAAGACAAAACACTGAGCCCTCCCCCATCCTTGATAATATCAAACTTACTTCATATATATTAATACTAATTAAATAATTGTACTTTAGTTTCTATTTTAAATTAAGTTATGAGCCATAAGTGAATTTGGCATAGAATAAATTCTCCATAATATTGTTTAAGGCAAAGGATTACATTATGCCATGCAACCCTTGAGAGAATATAGAGATCTCATATAATTATAGGTTATATAATATAATGATGTTTGTTAGTGGGTCCGGATTGTCTACATTGGATAGTGAATTATTCTTTAAAAAAGTGATAATCTCCAGGTGCGGGTATCCACTTACCACAGTTTGCAGTAAATCAATTAGTTAATCTAACCATTTTCTTGTCACATTGTGGTAGTGAATCATTCTTAAGAAATGAGAGAATCTAACGATCTTTATTAGTGGGTCCTCACTTGCCACATTTGGAAACGTCCCAAATTAAGTTTCATCCATTCAATTCCCCCTTTTGGTCGAGAATAAACCATTTTTGTATATTCCGATTACAACGAAGAAAAGATAGAGTTTATCATCGATAGGGAATTGTGAAGATGATACCCTAGCTATCGAGTTAAAGCTATGTCATAAAGGATCATTATCCTTTGGTGTTATTCTATATTAATTGTGCGTTATTTTCATAATAATTATGGTATATGTAATTGTATCCTTATGGTCATAAGGGGTGACAATATGGTCTTATATAAGAAAAAGAAAGTCATTGTCATTTATTTTACTAATCCTAGTTTAGAGAAAAAAGATGATGTTGAAGATTCCTAAAATAATTTGTCCAGAAATTGTATCATGAGGAGATGATTTTCATCCCAATATTGATTTTTTATTCAGAATATGATAGTTATGTAATTCATTGGAGGTGGGATTCATTTTATTTTACTTTGTAAAGAGGGTGTCTCTTGAGTTGGTCATTCAAAACTAGATTAAAGAGGTGTGGGAGCCACAATGATGGAACTGTACACATACCCATAACTTAACCAAAGATTCATTAACTTTTTAGCTAAGCAACCTGACAATGTTCATAAAATCATGCTCTAAGGCCCCTGGATCTATTATGGTGGTTTTTTCCCACTAGTCCCCTAACTTTTCAATTGAAAAATATACCCAACTAGCTTGCCTTGTCTAGATGGATTCAATAGGCCTCATAATGTAGTTAGGGTTAGCCATGGAACAAATTGTTGAAAACATCTAGGGAAATCTATCTACCATCAACCTCATTGTTTTTCACCCTTAGCCTCCAAAGACCTTGAGGAATTTATGCTCATCAGGATTGGTAATTAGATCCACCATTAGCTAGTTCATTATATCAACTTTACTAACGCTTTATTTTGATTTCATAGCATAGATAATCACACTTGTGACTATTCACTTATAACCCAAGTTAGTGAAAAGGTGCCCCCAGCCAAAATCCCCTCCAACCCCTAAATATTATTAGAAAATAAATTTGGATGAAGGTGTATGAGATCAATTATAAAGGTAATAGTGCACCCAAATCCCTCACCCTAAAAACCCCAACTCCCAAGCCTCCAATCCTCAAGGCCATAACCATTTCCAAACCTAGTCAATCGCTAACTAAGATAGCAAGTGAGGAACCTACTAGGACCATGAATTACGAAAGTGGTGGGAAATGAGCATGTCCCCATCCACTAGTAATCTAACCACAAGAAACTAAAGCAGTTTTAGATGTCAAGGACCACTAAAAGTGACCAAGGAAAGAAACTCTTGGAAAGTTTTCGTTGGACCAATCTCCTACAAATAATTCCTTCCATGTTCTCAAGGACCTCAAGAGTATTGAGGAAAATATACAATAAGTTGCAAGTTTTTAACGAAATTTCCCTCTTAGAAGGTTTGGGGTTTGAAAGACCCTAGAGGAAAACATAGTCTCTACCAAGGGTTTTCATCTATGGGTGGGAAATATATTTTTTGTTTTCAATAAATCAATATTATAGGGTTTCTACTTTAGATTGTGTTAGGGCCCTACTCTAACCTCCCTACTTTGGGTTAGTTAGGATTTATTCAATTAATGTGTGAGGCCATATTGTTTAAATAAGTCCCATTAGGTAGTGTTTGTGTGGTTACTAAATGTAAAACGGTCATCTTTATTCAACAAGGTCCACTAGGTGAGCATTGATGCTTATTAATGATGGGGCCACAAGCAGTTAGGTTTTTTCCAATGAAAAACTATTTGTAGAGATAGAAGACTATACGATATTTTATCAAGTATTAGGATTGTATTGGAGCATTGGATCATTGGGAGGTTTCCCTCTCAAAGAGGCAAGTGAAAAAGTGTTTATCGTATTTGCTTCCATAAAAGGATCATTTTATGTTGTTTCCCTACCTCAAGGGTTTTTATATTGAATAATGTTGAACATTTATGATATTGTGTGTTAATAATCTTGAACATTAAGGAACATAAAAAGTAACATTAGAGATATTTCCTATGCTAACACATGCCCATTTTTAACAAAATTTAATTTTGGCTAGACAAATTATTTTGAATCTTTACGAATAATGATCTATTTTTTAGTGGGTAAAAATTTTGCTAGTAAGCATACACATAGACAATACACATGGATTCACCCGATTGGAAACCCTTGTACAACTCTATGGGTACCTAGTAAGTAGTACCACGGTAGAAACAATCCATATACAGTTTTATATTGCACATTTCTTCAAGTATAAGGGAAGTCCCCATAGGTGCACTTAAAAATATCCTTATGTAAAACTATTAGTTGTTTTGCTTTTATAGTACTTCGAGTATGGTACTCTAGGAGATTACTCTTTTGTACTAGGGAATTAGGTGTTGTAGCTAAGGGTATAGTATATTGTCCTTAATTAGTTCCATGAAAGACCAAATGAGTACAATTGTTGAAAAAAATCAGGTATATCAGAGAGATATAGAACTTCACACTCTGTTTCTCTTCGAACCTTGTAAACCCTAGACTCTACAACATGTCAAATGAAATTATAATATTCTTGAATATAAAGAGTTTGAGAATTTTTTCAATACAATAAAACTCATATAGGTGTAATACTTCCATAAGAGTAAATAAATTCCAGGAAAAAACCATACCATTTTGGAGACTAATATGGAATGGATCATTATATAATTTTCCATTTATCTTGGTACTTTCAGATTGGAAAAATTAGAGGAATCGTCTTGCAAGGCCCACTTGTTGGAAATGTATTTTGGATTAAATTTTCATGAAAATACTAAGCATGGAGGATATGTAAAACAAAAAAAGAAAGAAGACAACAAAGGAGCAGAGTGCGCAGTAAAGGAACATTCAGGCTCAGAAGTGCACAGTAAGAACATACTTAGCAGAGAATAAAGAAAAGAATAAATAAGAGAACAAAGAATATATTAAAGCAGAGAATAAAGAAAGAGAAGAAAGTGGATGAAAAGGAAGGATAGTAGTTCGACATGGTAAAATAATAAAGACATGCAAAAATAGGAAGAACAACAGTCGAGAGTGAAAAAGAAGCATGCAGGCAAATGAAGGAAAAGCAAGCCCAAACAATAAGGCAAAATTAGTTTTCATAAGTCATAATATGTTTTAATTGGGTTTTGGGGATAAGAAAAATAGAGTCTTGATACCTAGAATCCATGTATAAATATGTAATGGGTTAGGTAGAATAGGGGTTTGTTTGGTTGTTCATTTGTTCATTTGTTTGCAAGTGTTGATATGTTATATTCTATGTTGTTATGTTCGTGAGGAGAGTGAGAGAATAGACTGGGTATGAGGGAGAAAATATATGTCTGAGTGGAGAAAGAGAGTTGGAAAGATAGGTTTGCACTGTAGAGTGGCTAGGCAAGATGGAGAAAGAGATATCTTGATATCTCTATTCTAAGCGTAGTGCACAATCTAAGATGATTATAGAAAGAATAATAAATAAGCCAGGCATTGTGGACGTAGCCCAAAGCTGGGTGACCCACATTAACTATTGTGTTTTCTTGTATTTTGTGTGATTGATCATGAATATTCTATTTATGTCTATTAGACTAGATTTGGATATTTTATTATCACTGCGTAATAGTTATGAATGTTAGAGTAAGTGGTTTAGTTTATGATCTAGAGTATAATGGTAACATATAAATGAATTCACTAAGTAACCAAGGAAGAGAAAATACAAGATAATGTGCACATAAAAGTTAAGTAATAATGAATGAGATGAGCACATCCCATTCCCTCACTATCATAGAAACTTGGTTCCTATAGCCCCAATAGACGCCTCAGGTGAGACTTCACTTGCATGTAGGTGATGTCGAAAGGGAAGGTATCTGAATGGTTTTGTTGGTTAATATAACTTGAACCTAGGGTCTTATAACCATGTGCCAACAAATGGTTATGTTACTGAGAGCCAAAATCTGTGATTGAGGGAATGTTTGGAGGCCGAATAAGAAATATATCTCATAATGTATAGAAGGGAAGGAACGTGAATTTTCCCAGAAAGAAAATAGAAACCCTTGGAGGAGAGTTGTGCAATGGATGCAAAGGTATGCGTACACAGAGATGCATGAGATTTTCTTTGGGGACTTTCCGATTATTTTGACCAACTGGTTAGAAATATTAGTGGAGAATAATGGAAGGTACCGAACCACAACTCTTTTGGAATTGGACTTGTCAGTTGGTAAGGAAGTTGAAATCTATAAGTAATAATAATTCTCGTGCAGTTGATTTATGGTTGGACAGTATATTGGGATATTATATTACATAATTGGCAGTGGATTGTACCCAATTATACAGTGTTGCAGAGAGGGATTTATTCAAATATCTGTGTGGAAGTTTCATTAAATCATTTGGTATGTGGATAAATATGTTGTTGTGAAACAAGTGTGTCATGAAAATGGAGTCTAATTTCGAAGGGGATTTGCATAGATAAAGGAACTATGGGCTAACAAGAGGATCATCTGAAGGTAGGAAAGAATGAAGGCATGAAGGAAGGGACATACTGACGATGAAAATAACTGAATAATTTCTATAAGTGGAAGAAGATGATTTTGGAGTACGATGCAGTGGAAGAAGGTATAAGAGGCAAAACACTAGGGATGAGAAAGGGGAGTTGCACAGTGATCATGAGGGAAGAGAACCATGTGAAATCATCTAGATTCTAGAAATACCATACATAGAAGGAGAGGAACAAAATTATTAGTTCAGTCCTAAAATATAAGAGATGATAATATATACTGAGACTGGATTCTGTGTCGATTCCATGATCCCGTATGTGTCACCTAGATCAGAAATCGCTTTCGAGGATTTTTCAAAAGCATTTATAGTTAGCAAGGGAGGAAAAAGTAGTAGCAGCCAGAGCAGTGGAAATAATGAGCAGAGTCAGATTCAACCAACATCGCCTAGGGGAGGTACTACATAAATCAATAAGGAAGGGGTAGACAAGACCCTCAAACTTCCTAAGTTCCAAGGAGTTGGGTCAGAGGACCTAGAATTACATCTGTTTGTTGGCGAGATAACTTGGCTGCAAAGAATGTCTAAGATAAAGTAGTAAATATTGCATAGTTGGAAACAACATTTAGAGGTTGCACATTAGTCTGATACATGAAAGTATAGAGTACCATGCTTACAAGACAAGTTAGGATATTAGCAAAAAATATACAAGCATTGTTGAAAGAATTCAAGAAGCCAAAGTATGAGTCATAGTACATTACAGAGTTGAATAAAATAAAATAGGTGCAAACTGAATGAGTCTAGGATTATGACCAATGTTTTAAGGATATGATGGGTGGAATCACATTCGAGATCTCTGATCAACAACACCAAGAATGGTTTATTGTAGGACTTCTACCACACATTCGCAGGCCATTGATTCAACAAAAGGTTGCATTGCAGCTTGAATATTTGGAGATTACAATGAAATTGGAAGCATCCTCTATAGGAGATAGTGGAGGGATGGCATGAGCCCAGATGCAGTTATCTTGCTTGACAATTCAACTAGTAGAACTCACAAAAGGAAAGGAGAAATGTGAGAAAATCAGGTGTACCAATTGTAGGACTGAATACCACCATAAGGACGAATGTCCAACATTTGTGCATTATTTGGTGAATGGAGCACTGAATCCATTTCCAAGAGGAAGATATTGTGAAATATGTAAGAAATGGGGGCATTATCCAACTGAGTTCCCATTATTGTAGAAATATCAGAGTACACCAAGGAACTTATTTTGAAACTTCTGCAAGTAATTCAGACATGAAGAGAAGGATTGTCATGCATTTGATTTAATGAGAGAGTGCACTTTAGATATGTATAGGATTCAGGAGGAGAATGTTTCGACATAGAGGTGGTCCATAATATAATAATGAGAGAGGCTTTAATCCAAGAAACAAAGGAAATTGTTTCATATCTCAAGGGAGGGAAAATTTTGGCAAAGGAGGTAGAGGACCGATAATATGTTACAATTGTAATAAACTAGGACACTTAGTTGATGACTACGCGAACCCCTATATAACTTGCACATACTATAGAGCATTGGATCATCTGACAGAGGATTTTCCTCAACTACTTGTGAAGTGGCAGGTAAGAGGGAATAAAAACCAAAATCAAAATCAAAATGTATAGAAGCTAACAGTTGAGACACATAATAAAGGAACTATAATAAGAACTATTATGTGTGGAGGAACTAGAATAGGGGTTGATGTGATGAATGGAGAAAAATAGGATGAGGAATGGGTAAGGAAATCAATATGACCTATGCCAACATTTGACCCTCAATAAGAAAAGGAGACATATCAAAGGGCAAGAAAAGAGATACAAGAACCAGATTGGGGAGCATCAACATCACATGTGCATCATGTTTATGATCATACTATGCTAGAGAAGGAACTTGGGAAGGTAAGTACTCTAAGATAATTCTTGAGACATTGCGTAGAGTTAATTAAAGATGAAACTACGCTGAATTCGTTATATGAAATGATTGATCATTATGCGTAAGGAAGGAAAACTCCTATTGCATATACATTAGTGAATTAGGTACTGTGTAGAAAGAGGACCAATAGAGAATTCAGAGTAAGTACGCAGATTGTGGAATATGATGTGGATAATGTTATATTGGAATTGGGGTATGATGTGAATTTGCTACCAAAGAAGACCTAGGATGTGATGGGGAAACCTAACTTAATCTAGTTATATTGGAATTGGGGTATGATGTGAATTTGTTACCAAAGAAGACCTAGGATGTGATGGGGAAACCTAACTTAATCTAGTCTCCCATTCAGTTCAGGTTGGAAAACTAGCAGAAGATAGTACCAATTGGTCAATTGACAGGAGTACCTATGAATATAGATGGAGTGCGTAGTATAGAAGAATTTGAAGTCATTGAGATCCTAGATGATAGTCAACCATATCCAACACTAATGGGACTTGAATGGGATTTTGATAATCAGGCTATCATTAATATAAAGAGGAGGGAAATTATATTTGAGGTAGGAGCCTTAAAGGTTACTGCACCATTCGATCCAATGAAAGAGAAATGAAATTGACAACTTGGATGATATGATTGCATGGATGAATGATTATGTTAACCCCACTGTAGATGGTGTGCTAAGTTGGAGAAGTATTAGTTCGTGTGCATCAAATTTATAGGAAGGTATAGAACATTGGCAACATAGGATGCACAAAGTATCAATTAGAAGATGTGCATGCCTAATGCGATCATTGTGCTGCATTGGAATAGAGCTATGTGATCCACCCATGTATGATGGATTGAATTATATCAGTTCATTTGTAAAGGATTTTGAGTTGCACATACCAAAACAACAAAGGATGTTGGCACTAGATGTCTTCCTAAAAGCTACTCCAGTCAAATGGTCAGTTGCACATAAAGAGGGGATGGAAGACTGGTCATAGTGTAGAAGACTAATGCATGTAATATTTGGTATCGAGTCAGAGAATATTGCACATACGTATACAAGTAAAATCTCCCTAGTAGATCATGTGGAACAATGAAAAAAAATATGGGGTTCGATACCGAAGGAGGAATCAATACACAAATTCTTACATACACTAGATACAATTCCAAGGAGTTGGTCTATGGAGATTGAAATGCGCACATAAACAAAAAGTTGGGATGAGATGGTTTAGAGGTTCACGGTAAAATTTACTTTTGAACATGAATATCCATCAATAGATACAACATTATAGGTCATTCAAGACAATATATTCTCAGAAGAAGGATCGATGGGGGTGGTACCAGTGTGCAGTGTGCACAAATCTTAGATGAATATTCATGAATTGTTGAAGTGTTACAATGTCACGCAAGAAGAACAAGATGAGGAAGATCCAAGAAATGTGAAAGTACTTGAAACTGAGGGAGATTGTGCAGTAGAAGAGCCATATCTTGAGTTTGTTGCATACACATAACCAATAAAGATGCAGAAAGTAAACATTGGGATGACATAGAATCCAAATCTTATGCAGATAGGAGATTATTGGAGTGATGAAATTGTGGAGAATATTGCATATTTATTGCACAAGTATCAAGATATATTCCCAAATACATTATCATAAATGAAGGGGATAGTTGGGGAATTATACTTGATGGATATCCCTTTGAAGCCAAGTGCTAAACCAATGTGATACAAACCCTACAAGTTAAATCTGAAGTACAAAGAAAAGGTTAAAGATGAAATAGAAAAGATGTTAGACGTAGGGATCATTGAACCAGTGGTGGAATCATAGTGAATAACTACAATGGTGGTACAAGATAATAAAATAGGAGGAATAAGGATTTGCATAGATCTGAGGAAGCTAAATGATGCATGTCTACATGATCATTTTCCAACATCTTTCATAGATGAGGTACCGGAAAATGTAGGAGGGAAGGAGGCCTATTCGTCATAGATGGATTATCAGGGTACCATCAGATTAAAATTGTGTAGGAAGACATGTATAAGACTACTTTTGTGACATATTTGGGAATTTATCGATACACAGTGATGCACTTTGGACTAAATAATGCACCTGCAACTATTTCAAGAGTTGTGGTGATTCGGATTATTTTCGGCATGAAATGCGAGCGGAGATGTAATAAAGAAATGCATAGAGATATCACAGATATTCAATAATATAAAA
>CBVK0101468025.1:0-10864 GCA_900067695.1 Picea abies | reverse complement strand
CCAATATCTCACCCACCATCAAAATTGACATTTCGATCAAACCCAATGTCATGGAAGAAATCAACATGGGGGCAACATGATCCCTAGAGAAAATCATAGAATAAAAATCCTTATTCCTGGAATATCAAGATGTGTTTTCCTTGTCATAGAATGAAATGCCCGAATTAGACCCAACAATTTTTGAACATTGCATTGACACTTGGCTTCACATTGCCCCTATTATCCAAAAGAAATTCCCTCTCCACTATTCCAAATCCATGATGATCAAAGTCGAGATTGGCAAAATACATACAACTGGCTTCATATACCCCATTGCATACACATCCTGGGTTTCCAACCATGTTCTGGTCAATAAAAAATAGGGCACCACTCAAGTTTGCACAGACTTTGGTGACCTCAACCAAGCTTGTCCCAAAGAAAACTTCCCTAATCCCTTCATTGGGCTAGTCATCAATGCATTTTCTAGTCATGAAGTACTCTCCCTCATGGATTTATTTTCCATATATAACCATATCCAAATCCAACAGGGGGATTAGCATAAAACCGCATTTACAACCCCTTGGGGCACCTTTTCTTATCACGTCCTGCCCTTTGGACTAAAAAACAATGATTCCAATTTCCAACGCACAATTATGTACACCTTCCATGATCTCACTCACATCATTCTAGCCTACTTGGATGACCTCACTGCTCGATCTAAGAAACATTCCCATCACATAGAGGATCTACGGATCATATTCAACCGCTGCTAAAGGTACAACACACAACTCAATCCACTTAGATGTGTCTTTTGTGTCACTAAAAGCCTCATGTTGGGATTCATAGTATCCCAATAGGGAATCACCATAGACCCCCTTAAAGTTCAAGAAATCAACAAGATCCCTCCTCCTAGGAACTTACTCCAGTTGCAAAGCCTTCAAGGAAAAGCAAAATTCTTACGACGTTTTGTCCCTGACTATGCCATTCATGCCCAAGGATTCCTACGATTACTTCACCATGACATCCCATTTTATTGGGACCATCATGCCCATTCAGCCTTTGATTCACTCAAGGAGGCACTCAACTAATCCCCCTTGATCAGTCTCTAGACTGTGATAAGGATTGCATACTCTATCTATTAGCCTCTGATGTTTCAATGGTCGGAGCACTCATTCAGTTTGATGATGACCAATGAAAACATGTCATATACTACATTAGAAAGAACCTCTTTGGGACACCTCTCAAGTAAAATCATGAGGAGAATCTATTCCCTGTATTTGTTCTCACAGTTCAAAACTTGTGCCATTATATCTTGCTTCGTGCCACCAAATTAGTCGTAGATTCAACCCCATGCATTACCTCTTGAGTCGCTACCAGATCAATGGAAATTTTTCTTGTGCACCACCTACCCTATTGCACCCCGTAATCATGGTTGGCCCATTTTGTAAATAGGGCATTGATTTCATGACATGGAACCCTCCATCTAGAAATGAACACAAGTACATTGTAGTTTTCATTTACTAATTCACCAAAAGGGCTGAAGAAATTCCCATGTTCAATAATACGCTCAACACAATGTCACGTTTTTTCTTCAACCTTGTCATCTCTTGCTTCGAGGTCCCCTACAACTAGTCTCCAACTACAGCAAGCTCTTTGACAAATAAGTCTTCATGAAACTATTGGCCAAATTAGGATTCACCTATGAGTTCGCCTCACCCTATTACCCACAATCCAATGGACAATTCGAGGTCATCAACAAAGTTTGCAAAACTATGCTCCAACACATAGTTGACAAAAACAATACCAATTGGAACCATATTCTTTTTCCAACTTTATGGGAATATTGGAAAGCTTTCAAAAAAACCACTAGTTTCATTCCCTTCCACTTAGTCCATGGAACTGAATCTGTACTCCACATTGAGTGAGAAATCCCAATGTTGTGCAGTACGATCGAGCTCTTTCCCAATACATCGTCACTTGAGGAATGATTTTTTTCCCTCGAATCACTCAATGAAGATTGATGAGCATCCTTATAGAACAATGAAGTAGCAAAAAAGTAGACAAAATCCAGCTTTGATCACCAATTTAACCTTCAGTCATTTACCGAAGGCTACCTTATGTTGGCCTATGATACCACCCATGATACTCTTGTCCACAAAAAATTTAAATCCCTCTGGCAAGGACACTATGTCATATGTCATTTCCTTACTAAGGTTTCCTACAAATTAGGCCATCTCGAAGGCGCTACCCTCAAAGACCCTGTCGATGGGTTACACTTGAATGAATTCTACCCCTGAGGATAACAATTTTACCTTAGGTTTTCCTTGATATCTTAATTGTTTTTAGGATTTTTTGAAATAGCTCTCTCATTATGTGAGCATAATCCAATGTCCTTATGTAAACAAATAAATTCTTCATTCACTTATTACATCGGGTACACGGATGGAGCCATTCGTTGGACCTGAAATCTCGCTTCGGCATCTTGGGTCATTTACACCTTGGACCATGTGTCACTCCACTCTAGCGACATATGCCTCGACCTCGCCACCAATATCCAAGATTAATATGTTGTTGTCATCAAGGTATCCTATACAAGGCTAGTCACCTTCATATTCATCACCTTAGAGTTCTCTTAGATTCTCATCTCATCGTCCATCAACTCAACAATGTGTATCATGTCCTTGATCCATGCCTATACTGCAAGTACCTACAAATCAAAAATTTTCTATGAAATTTTGAGTCCATCACATTTACTTATATTTCTAGAAACCACAACCAGATGGAAAATAACATAGCTAATCAAGCACTAGATTGGAATTTATCACATTAACATACATATTTCATTCATCCATCAACAAATAAAACAAAAACACATATCAAATACATACACACATGTCTCAAATGGTCTACTGATATATATAGACTTCTCATGTGTTTGATACAAAAAATCACTACATACATGCCTTAACTCAAAGGATAGGCCCTCTCATCATATCTATACAAAAGGGGGATTTCAAAATGACTCCTATATAATACAAAATTAGGCCCAACCTATATGAGGTCCTCCTACCACCTAGGGTGATCCTAGTTGTGGTACATCATCACTAGTTGGTGGAGCTACCCCAAGTGGAATATCCACAGTAGGAATCCACCTCACCATAGCCACACCCACAACTAATTCTCATTGAATCATCGACCACTAGCATAGGTCCCAACCAATGCATACCTCTAGGATACCATTATCCTGGATCTGAAACCACAAGTCCTCAGGAACTCCATTCACGACACCCTCGAGGCACCTCACTGACTCCTCCATATCTCGATCATGTGCCCCTAACTCAACTCTACCCCGAACCCCTGTTGGTCCTGTTACCACTGCATGTGTCAACCCTTCCCCTGCTTCATGTGTCAGGCCTACCCTAGGATCATCAAACTGATGATGCCTCTTGGGTCGCCCCTCTTCTACCTGCTCATCAGGCAATCCCTAAGAAACATCTTCCTCACATCCACCAGGTCCCACATCTGCATGACCAAACCAAAAAAGGTGTATTAGTGCCAACAATATACACATATATAACTCAATTACCAAGCATAAATACAAAATTATCATACACGCACCTCGGTTGTCCTAGTCCTCCCTAGGTGGCATGCGAATTCGTCGATGGCATCAAAACTCCATCCTACGATATGAAAACTCATAAAATACCTAAGGGGTATACCACTAGACCCACTCGAACATAGGGGTAAAGTAGTTCCTAATGGCCCCTCCCCACTGTTGGGGAAACATCTATTCCCACCTCATCAGTCTCGGATCCTGTGTTGCAGATAGATCCAAAATAGCCCAAGGGTGGAACAATACCACCCTCTTGAACGTGAAGGAATGTAGAACTAAGCCAAAGGAAAACTCGCCACCTTTGGTTGCTACACACCGATCCTTCTATGCCAGCATACAAGAATGTATCAATCGGGCCCATGCAAACATCTAACCATTCATGGCTTGCTCTCCAACAACCATATATACACTAGAAATGTGATGTGTCCCCCGTGACCCGTAGATCTAGACCACCATCGCACAAAACACTTGTATCTCGAGTGATTCAATAGAGATGATGACAATAGAGAAACCACTCATAAATGACCCCCCCGAGTAGTACCTTCCAACCAGTGCCCCCAACTTCACCTCGTTTGGAAGTCGTGGCTACTCTACCAAAGCCATCCCTTGGAAAGGGATCCTAGTAATGAAATAACTTTCAATATCTATGGTAATCCATAGATCTCACCCACGAACCAAAAATAATTGGTTATATGGATGCCAAATATTCACTATGAACTCTAGCAGTGACTCTTCAGTATAGATCAGTGTACAATAAAAAAATCACAGTAACCCATCATGGGCCAAATTTCGTTGGATATGCGCATCAACTCCCACCTCTCTCCTAAGAGACTCCCAGTCTCTCTCCCTCCACTGCACCGACATCTTCACTAGCTGACTGACAACCTACATCCACGAAAACATACTTTATGTTAGCTCATAATCATGAAAAACATCCAATCAAAACCACATAAAACCCATTGTTTCCCCTGTGCGACTATTCCTAGAGAAGTCACACACATCTGCATGCTGGTTCACCTAACATTCATTCACATCTGCGTGATTGTTTCACTTACAATCACACACTCATGAGTGAATATTAATTCACTTAAAATCACACACTCCTGCGTGATTGTTCACCAAAGAGTCATGCAGTTCTTGCAAGACTATGCATGCGGCTGGCTGTTCGACAATTGTGCATGTGTGCGGTTGTTTTTTTTACAGTCACACACATTTTTACAGCTCTTGCTTGAACAACCATGGACATTCCCAGCCCTCCTCCGCATGACTAAACCTCTGAGCACCACTCACATATGTGTGGATTATATTGATGCAGTCCCTCACTATGCGTGGCTCTATCAATTACACCTACACAGATGTGTTCGGGGATCATAGTATTACCCACGCAAACCCACTAGTACACCCAAAAAAATGGTCGTATGCCCCCCTACCCTCTCAAAAAATTCCTACACTATGTAGGAGGTTTTGACGGTTTACCTAGGTCTCTCACCACTCGAATCCAACCTCACCTTCTATCCCAAGAATCAAAAACATCCACATAGACAACTCTCATACCTCCATAACAATAAGTACAAACAAGGTGGTTATGTGGGCCCCATTCCCTTATATGCACCCTTTGTCCCAATTTCTTCACATCTGTTTGAGAGAATTCGAGTTCTATTTATGACACCCTTCACACCTATAGGATCTATAAGCCCTCACCTTCACAATTGTACTCTTGGATTACTATTTTATTCTGAAGCCCTAGGGACCCCTTTTGGCTACCCTGTCCACAGATACGCATCCCCTGTCCACATTTCATTATCACGCTACTTTCACATTTCATTATCACGCTACTTTTATATACATGTTTATTTTCAAAGATATGTTTCACGTCAGGTATTTGGTTTGAATGTGTAGGTCCTCACCCGTATCCCCCTTCATGACGTCAGTCATGGGATCCCTTGGCTCCTCCAAGTATATATCCCAAAATGGCATACCATTCAACCCTCTTCTCACAATTTCATTTCCCAATCATCCCCCCTGAAAATTATCCTCAGGTTCCCCACACCTGGATCTATGGTACCATCACTTCCATTTCATTAAGGTATCATCATCTGGTATATTTCTCACCTCCATGAGTTTTCCCACATATATTTGTCCCTTATCATAATGACACTCATATTTTTCTATGCATTCAAATTGAGAATCCTAGTAGTGTTACACCCCAGAGTAATAAACTCATATTTCTTCCTCATCATCATGTTAAACCACCCCATTATGGACTCCCACATCATGATATTGGTCACATTAAATGCACCTCCGCATTATCATTAGCCCGCCATATCATCCAATTTCAATTTCCCATCTGTAATGCCATCCTCCATTCATCTACCTCGTAGAAAAACTAACCAATGGGCCCCCCACCCTCCACCAGCCTCTACTTGTGCCCTATATAGGCTAATCCATACTTCAATTGGGCACCCATTTATGTACCTGTACTTTCAACCCCATTATTTATTCATTTGATAATTGTAAAAACCATATTTTACGCTTCAGCAAGTATCGTGTATTTTGGTCATCGCACTCGATGGAATCTTTTCCTTGGCACATCGCAACCCATGTTACCCTTGGTTGGGGAATCTCACTATCCTCACACCCTCTACAAGCCATTTGTATCCAAGCCAAAATTTTGACCACCACTATACTTTTGTGTCCAATATTTCTCTATATTTTTACCTACGCTACATTCCCTTGCAGTCTTGCCCCTTCAACACATTTTTCCCATATTTGGTCATCCCCCTAACACTAGATAGTATATTACAGTTGTTTCCATCCATCCATACCCCCTAACCAAGTAAATTTTTGGAATCCCGTATATTCTAGACTTTGCTCATGATTATTACCCCATTTACTGGTACCCATATAGTTTCTGACACCATGTTGATCAACGAGATATCCATAAGCCCTTTTCTTCTTATCGTCATGTCACCTTTCGTGTCGACATCAAAAAATTTCCATAAAGGTGACAATATCTTGGCTCTCATTCCATTAACAATGAGTAGCCTTGGATGACACAAGGAGAGTCCTCATTTCTCTTTGTTGTCGTTGATCCCCATGGCATTTCACTCCATCACAATCTCATGTCACGGTGGATCTTACTTTGTGAGCATTGCAGTGTTCAGTATCAGCCAAAGACCTATGAATTTGATTAGGCCATCAATGCCTTTGAGTCCTTCACCACTCGATTCAGAGCCAATTCCTTCGTACGAATCATCACATGTTGTTTCACTAGTACATATTGGAAAAATTGTGACGTCATGGAAAAAATTGGCCATACTGTCAAAAAATAAGGGAAATTTCAATTTTTTTCTCCATATTTCTCGATAACGTCTCTATCGTGATGTACTACTAAAACTGTTGCTCTTGTGATGACTAAAAATTTTCTTCTCTCTTGCAATGTTGGTGAAATATTCATCGCAGTTGCAACATTGTGCAAACTAGGTTTTCCCCACCCCAACAGTCACCTAGTATTTGACCAAGTAAACTTTGACTTGGTAAACTATTGTCAGAATTGCAACGTTATAAAATCTATAAATATGTTTCATTTTACAGATGTTGTGACAAGTTTGTTATAATAAATATAGTTCAAAAAGGGTATAAGGCGATCTTCTTGGTGAACAAAAAATAGGTATTTTTTTCAGTATATGTTTATGGGGAAGAATTTTAGAAAACATTAGAGGTGGGAAAAAATTAAAGAGGGTGAAAAGGGTGACGATAAATGTTATTTCCCTTGCAAAAATTGTTTTACTAGATGTCCTGAAAAAGTTTTAATAGAAACAACTAAAAAACATTGTAGAAAATATGGGCACATGGATGGGGGATCAAATGAATATCGTCCCATGGTAATTAGATATATATATATGTATATATACATTATCCGTTTTAATATTTATTGTATTCTCAAACTTTTATATTGTTTTATACATGCACTAATGTTTCATGATTGTTTGTAATTCCAAAGTTAGATTTTCCCCCTAACTTTATGCACAAAGCACCAAATAGTAGCATAAATGAGCTTGTACAAGATGAAGAACTTGAAGCAGATAGTGAAGATCAAGTTAATGATACCATGGAAGTAGATGACTATAATAACATAGTTCAAGATGATGGGACAAATCAAATGATCCAAGACTTATTCGATCATCCATATGAGGATCATGGGGACAATAGTGATGGTATTTGTGATGAAACTCTGATTGAAAAGACAAATAAATGACTTTATAAAGGGTCAAGAGAAAATATTCTCTCCACTACATTGTTGTTGGTGAACTTAAAGGTTATGAATCATTTGTTGAGCACTTGTATGACACACATCCTAAGGTATGTAATATGTTTCATCACATCTACATAAATGTTGACTTTTCCCCATTTGTTTAGTGTTAATTAATGTGTAAAATAGAAATGCAATATTAAAAATTATTATTCTTTACATTCACTATTTTCCTTTTATGTTTTATATTGCTAGGTGAATTTATGTTACCCTTGTCAAATATTTTACCTCGCACATATCGATATTTACATGCCATTATGAAAGACATTGTAATGGAGTATCAAAGTATAGATGCATGTCCTGATGATCATATTATATATTATGGAAAACATGCGTCGAAAAAAAAAATCCTGGTATGTGGTATCAGTAGATATCGAACCGATCAAGTAACACAAATGGTCCCTCGAACGGTTCTCCGACATATTGATCCAAAAAGGATCCAAAAAAGTTAAGAACAACTCAGAATGCACAGAAGCAAATCACAACGCTCATAATGGCTTCAGCGGACAGAGAAAGAGAAAACATTCAAAGCTCCCAAAATTAGTGAAAAAGGCATGATCATGAACAACACTTCACAATATTTCTAATTGTGCAAACAGCTTGTCAAACAGAGTTACGGATCAAAATTTATAAGTGGTCAAAGTTCAATCAAAACTTAGTCAAAATTCAAAAGTCAAAGTGAAACGTGGCACCACTCGAAGGTTGACACGTGGCATGTCCATACATTTGACTTGCCATGGGATGACATGGAAAGGATGGAAGACACTTGGGAAAGTTAGGTGATGACACATGTCAGTTTCATGGGCAAATCAGATTGTGATAAGTGGCAGTTTTGTGGACAAATTATAAGGTGCCACATGGCCCAGTCATGGGCTACCATGTGGCACCCATCCAATGGTGTGTAAACGTTATATGAATCCCCAAGATTCAAACTCATGACCTCTCACTATCCCAAAGGCCCCAAAAATATGTCCTACCATTACACCACACTATGGTTCTTATTTGTAAAGTGATGTGAATATTATTTAAGCTTAACCAATGTTTCATGTGGGGGAGAAAAGGCATAGGTGTTGTATCCTTTTCACCACTTGAAGGAGCAAAAGAGGGACACTTGAAAGTCCAGTTGGGTCAGCTAAACAAGACATAAGTTAGTGTATGAATAAAATGACTCAATCATATGAAATAAACAAACAACTAAGATAATAACAACTAAAGAAATGAAACTAAAATGCATAAGAAAATTAGAACCAAAATCAATCAACCAATTGACCAATATTCATGCCACAATGGAGAGATTATATTAGTGGGAAAACACTAAATAAAAAGGGGGCCTTATGGATTCCCTCTTCCTCCAAGAGATTGCTCTTGATTCCCCTATGTGAGAGCTCTTCTTACAAATGGAAAACTAGAAAGGAAATGGTGAAGAAATCCAAGCTTATTCCCTTAACAGGTGAGGTGAATAGCTTAATGAGATGATGCTAGTATGCTCCAAGAAGGAAAGAGGTTCCTTGTAGGAGAATAGAGGCAACATAACAATACAATGAGATTCTTGAATTCATAGTGCACCCCTGGCCTCCTTTTATAGCAAATCTTTGAGGCATTATCCAACCAGTATTTAGTGTGAACAAGGGGCCCTTTAGGGAACCCTTATGTATTTGACCAGCCCCCCGCTTGGATTCAGCTCGGATTTGAGGGTCAAATCAGCTTGGGAGATGAACCAAAACTGGGTGAGGGGCTGAGAGGAACCATAAATGCATCATTCACAGGAGTGCATTGATTTTATCATACACAGTTGTGCATTGGGCACATGTGCGCTCTTTTGGATTTTTTGTCCTACACACGTGTGCACACTTCTTGTAGTATTTCTGCACATGTCAATTTTATGTCAATTTTATAACCAGTTGTATAGTTTGTACCTTTTGGAAATGGTTTTTTGGGGTTGTAGGTGAACTAATAGGTGTTTGGAAATGTTGGATTCCTGTGACCATTTGCAGATGAAATTTTAGTGATAATAGATGCCCCCTGATGTGTGAGGTTAGGAGCATACATATAGATGAAATAAATCAATGTTTCTTGTACTGAGAGTACCATTGTAAGAAAGAGTGTTGAGAGGAACTGTAAGAGCAATCCATTGGAAGGAGAGGGTAAACTATGGGATCCAAACCTTTCTCTCGGTGTGGGAAAATAAAATCTATATACAAACAAGGTGGGAATGCCCCATGCTTGTGTCATGTAACTAAAAAAATGTAAGACAATAATTGAAGCTGTATGTTGATGTAGATAACTACAACGCCCTCCTTGGCAATTTGATAATGGAATATGACAATTCAGATGGTGAACATACTCTGAAAAGAGGTGATAACACCTGTAAGAAGTGTCGATGACTCTTACGCATGGATGGCCCAGGAAATTGAGAGGTCTTCAACTAGTATAAAAAAACTGCAATAGTCGCAAAGTAAGACCCACCATAACATGATATTGTGTTGGCGTCGAATGTTATGGGGGTCAATGACAACAGAGAGAAATGATGGTTCTCTCTATGTCGTTCAAGACTCCTCATTGTAAAGGTAATGAGAGTCAATATACCTTCGCCCTTTTGGAAACTATGTTGATGTCGACAAAAGAGGAGACGCGACTCCAAGAAGCAAAGGGATTCATGAAATCCACTAGATGAAATCAGGAACTGATGAAGTACATGGACAAAGTCAAGATGCGGTGAGAATCAAGACTGATCTTGGTTGGGGATATATGTGAATTATGAGTGGAAAAAACCATGAAACTAGATCTAGCATCAGGGGGACGACTAGACATGGGTGAAATTGTGATAGAGGCATGACAAAGTGGACAAACTCAGAGATCAGAGGTGCATGGTTAGTGGGATGCTCGAGGTTTATGAACGATGGAAATGAGATTATAAGGTAATGAGTTCCCTAACCAAGGGCGACATGGGTTTCTTTTTC
>CBVK0101468018.1:0-11643 GCA_900067695.1 Picea abies | reverse complement strand
CCTGGGACCCCCCTAGGAAAGAAACTGGTGCACATGCCCATAAAGAACGACAAGTTCTAGGATCATCAAATGTAGTCTTCAAATCTGACGTGCCCCCACACACAACTACAAATAATATAACACGTACCCAACAATTGATAGGTGGATCCCAATGAGATGTCCAAGAATTACATCTTTGTTTGGATGT
Organism: Picea abies; assembly: GCA_900067695.1. Taxonomy (NCBI): domain Eukaryota; kingdom Viridiplantae; phylum Streptophyta; class Pinopsida; order Pinales; family Pinaceae; genus Picea; species Picea abies. The sequence goes on along the minus strand of CBVK0101468018.1, from coordinate 11,456 downwards.
ACCTATGCATACCACTGCAGTACTTCAAAACTAGGTGTCACTTGGAGTCTTTGATACCCAAATTTGAGCTCAAGGTATGAAATATGTTGGTGTACTCTGACACCATCTGGTCTCTTTCCTAACACAGAGTCATCCATCTCATATATTGGTCATCATAGCTTCTAACAGGGTCGAACTCCTCCTTGAGGGCATCCTAAAAGGCCATCCAAGTGGTTTCTCTCTCGAATGGTGTAGATTCATCTACGATATGCCTCTCCCATTAACCTTCTCACCAAACTTTGAAATGGGGAAGGTATTTAAGGAGCGTGAAGGCGATATTTTCTCCATCAATTTTTTTTTGGATAGATTAATAACCTTCTAGTAGATTCAACCATTTCTCTAGAGCATCAACATCTATCTGGCCTTCAAATAAGGGGATATCAAAATTAACTTGTACCTTCATCTATCTGGCCTTCAAATAAGGGGATATCAAAATTAACTTGTACCTTGAAGGGTGTAGCACCTTCAAACTTTTTGAATATTCCTTGGTCACCGTCGGTAGTCGTCGAAGGATCCGAGTGAATTTTTCCATCATTTCGTTCCTTTGTCACATGAGGGATTCCTCAAACAACATCTTGAAAGGATCCCCTACTCTGTCATCTCTCTTTTCTTCCATCATGGGTGGTTGCTTGGGCTGGAAAGAGCAGTTGTCCTCAAGCGAAACTAGCTCGAGACCCAACTCTCTATAACCTGACCTCATTGGGGACATGCTCTGAGAAATGACAAGGATAAGACTTCTCTAATACCAATAATCGAGATTATGTTGGGAATGAAACGAGATACAAATGAAAATATAACAAAGAACACATAAATATAGTGAAACACAACTTATATTAATGTATAACATAATACCATAGAACGCAAATTGGCTAGAGTGGTGGTAGCTTATCTCTGAAGAGAAAGAGACATGGGCTACGCTCATTCACAATAAGCATTACATCACACTCCATTGCATGCTCAAAGGACCTCCTTTACCTTGATTATATATGAGATAGTGAGAGGAGAATAATTCCAATGATGCATGTGGGATAAATTGGTCTAAGTTTACAAAATTCCATAGGCATGTAAAACACTAGTACTTCCAGGGAGGTCACCCATCACAATACTACTCTAGCCAAAGCATGCTTAATTGCAAAGTTCCGATGGGATCTGTAGAATTAACATTGGAGGCATGTACATAAGACCACTAGGAAATGATTACATGATGGATGTAATTAACAAATGGAGATGGCATTACATTACATTCCCCATCAAAAGGGTGAATATCATGGTTTATCAAAACCACATGCTCGAAAACGTTTATTCAGTAGAAAATGTGGATGGCCACCGAGATCCACCTAGATCAAGTTCTTCTAGTGGTAATCCAATGTCATGATCCCATCAAAATCAACCAGAGGCCATTGATTTGACTCCCGATTTTCATTTTATGGAAAGACAAGACATAACATATTAATGTAGGGTTGAACCAAATTCATTCCAAATTTCTAACCAATATTTCATAAGACTAGAGGTATTTAAATTGGTTAGGGTAAGATCTAGAATTTCTCACTCTTTCATTTTCATGAGATTAAATGTTGTTCTTAGATAAGTCTTACATTCTTGTTTAGTGATTACATGTACTATTGCTAGATCTTACATGTCTTTCCAAAAGGTGGCATTACTAACATGAAGGACTACATCATCACTTAAATTTAGAATTATGCATGTAAAAGCATAACCATCTCTATTTTTGAAATAATCAATTCTGTCTTTGCCCATGGTTGGCTTAGTCTTTTTTCTTCCAAAATCCTATTTTTTTTTTCATGTACAACAACATTCTCACCCAAATATTTTAAAGATTGAAACAATGTTATCAAAACATTCTTCCAACATTTGGATTTCCGACAAAGATTGTTGTTATTGTTCCAATTTCAACTTTGAGAACATTTTGCACTATTATATTTGACACCATTTCCATGGAATGTTAAATTAGTGTCGTCTTTGATGAAACAAAGTATTAAACTTTGAGCTTTGATACCATGTTAAAATTATACATTTCTAAAAAAATAGAAATGAGATTATCATAAAATCAACAAATACTTAAAGAACATAATATTTATAAGAAAAACTTTTCACAATTTTTCTTTTTCTTTTTATTCTATTACCTATAAGATTAATTATGTATCCTCACTTCAGTGCTTTAAATAGTTTGGTGTCTTGATCATGCAAACATGGAAAACTAGAATACATATTCACAAAACCAACAATATTAGAAGCCATCTTGGCCTTTTCAATGTACATAATGTTTATTTTAGTTGATTGATAATCTAAGCTAATAGTTGAGCTAGAGTCCTCCCTACTAGCTACCTGACTAAGCCATGGATTGATACTAGTACTTGTTATTGTAGTAAAGACCCTACATCCATTATTTTCCATTCATTGTGCACATGAATGATATAACCAACAAGACTGCAAAATCCAAGGTTCTCTCTGAATAACAATATCTTAGTACCCAAACTATAATACTCCATCCCATGTGGAAATTGTGAAAGAGCATAATGTTTGAAGAGTCCAATCCTTTCCTATTTCCATAAGTCTATTTACTTTGGAGAGGTAAATATGATTAGGATACATGTTATGGTTTCTTGTCACTTGTCACACACTACAACATGGCTTGCCAAAATTTAACTATGAAAACAATGAGAAAGTGATGGTTTTCATTGTCATCAACAAGAATAACATTAGTTTCATCTTTCTTATTCTTCTTCTTAGAAATCCGTTTTGGAAAATCTCTTTTATAATGCCCGTAGTCATTGCAATGAAAACATTCCACTATTTTCTTCTTCCCTTTTATTGGGAATTTACCTTGTATTGTAGATGGCACAAATTAAATTCTCCTTTCTATAGGGTTAGACTAGTTTCATTCACAAAGTTACAACCAATCTTTATAAAACTCATATTAAGCCTCTTATGAATCTCCCCAAAAGGTCCATCTGTGATGTCTTATCTACATGTTATTGATCATTATTTGATGCATTTGAATTGGCTACTGTAAGGTCCACACTTCATCACTCTTGCATGTTCACGTGCATTGGGCTTCAATAACATGTGCACTATATTGACTGACTTTGTCAATTTGATTGAAGCTACAAAAACAACTTCTAACACAATGGTTTTAGGGCATGTGAGTTGTCCTATTTTCATGTGACAAAACACCCATTTAAGCTCTGACATATCTTGGCATGCAACACATTGATATTATCCTTGTGCATGTGGCAAGTTGTGTAAGGATGAAGGGATGCCTTCTGAATATTATGTTTTATTGTGTGGAGAGGTGCATTCTACAACCCAGTATAAGGAAGATGTGTTACATCTGTATATAGCGTTCATGTGGCATTTTTTTTATCAAAATTATTAACTAAAAAAACTAAAAACTAATAGCAACATAAACATATGAAGCAAACATATTATTATCAATAAAATATAAATTTTCCTAGATCCATATTAATCCTCGATGTATTAAGCGTTGAGAGGGATAAAATCCCACGAGGTGCAAACTTTTCGTCAAGATTTGACACTCTAAAAAAGGTTTTCACCTTGACAGATTTTATCCCTCCCAATGCTTGATAGCTTCGGGGTTAAGATGGATATAGGCTGGTTATAATGCTTTTGGAAAATCTTATTTCCGAAGTTGTCTACTTTCCATTGATTTAATATGTGAGTAGCAATATGGGATGATGCAAAGAGTAGCATACCTTTGAGGACTAGGTATTTCATTGAAGTTTGGAAGAGGAATTTCAAGGTCACGATGGCTAAGACCATGTATCATTGTATTCCTTCACCACAAGTGACATCAAATCCATTTTGAAGATTCATTCTAAATATTTCAGTGCTTTCACTTAGAAATTTATGCCATTCCGCCATTAAAACTTTATTATATTCTAGCCTTAAAATTGTCTCCGTCAAACCCATGCTACCATGCTACCCATGCTCACAAAAATACATGCAAGGCAACAACAAAACTAGACATGGATCATGCATACCTTTATAAGTTTCAACTAGCCTCCAAGTAGAAAGGCTATAGGCCCTTTTACAGGTGTCTCCCCCAAGTAGAATGAACAACATTACCACTCATGTGTTAGATAATTTTTTAAGGGTAATTTTTTAATGTAGAGAATGATTGATATTTTCAATCATTTCTTAACATGTGGCTAGGCATTTGTTGTTAGCTTGGCAAAAAAACATGTTAAAAATTGTTTTTTCCCTTCTTTGTTGTTTTACTCCTTTGGTATAATTTAGAAAGTTTTTCATATATCAATGACCAATTAAATTATATAAAATGAAATTAATACTAACATTTAGTATTGAATGCTTGTTTTCTTTTTAGAATACTATCACATATGATCTAGATTATGTTGGGACTGGATCGAAGTCGGGAGGCGATGATGATGATGATGATGAGGAGGAGGAGGAGGAGGAGGGGGGGGAAGAGGATATTGATGAGGATAAGGATGAGGATGAGGATGGTGATGATGATGATGATGATGATGATGATGATGACGATGGTGATCATTAGGATCCACATGATTGTGGGGATCTATAATTTTTATGAACATTTAGATGCATGCTATATTATTCTGACTCATTTTGTCTTGTTTCATGTCTGATTGGTGTTGAGATATCATAATGATACATATATTGTTTTAAATTTTGTATATATGGTGATCATTAAAAAGAAATCTTATGATATTGGTATGTACATCATATTTTGACTTGTTTATTTACTTTTCTATGATGTTGTCTATGACTTTATGATGTGATGATATTTAAATTATATTTTGACATGTTTTACTTAAAGACAACAACGATGATGTTATTAGTATTAACTTGCTTATATATATTGGAAGTTGTTGATGTTTTTTTCATGGTGAATTCCTATGATGATATTGTTATTATTTTACCTTGTTTGTAATTTATGAGCTTGTTTTGATGGATGCATATTTTATTTTTCATTGGATGGATGTCGTCAGTTTCCATTAAATATATTAATAAATGTTACTATGTAAATTTGAGTTGAGTACATATTTGTTTAATATTGTTATATTTTAATTTATAATTCTAAGATACTTCATTAATCTAATTGAAATTCATAAAATGAATATAATAAGATTGACATGTAAATATAAAATGTTATTTTAGTACAAAATAATATATATAATGGTTGCACCCAAAGGAGTTGGATCCAATGGTGAAAAGAAAGGAGTTTTTCACCGTTGGGAAAGGTTCAATTCCCGTGAGGGCCTAACCTGAAGCCATGGGGGCACCTTGAGGTAGTGGTTGAACGTGTGGTTGTACCCAGAGATATTGTATTAAATGATATTGTGACCCGTGCACACGTAAGTGGATCAAATACCACCCCCACGTCCTTCAATATTTTATCCCCCGGAGGGCAGCTCAATTGGCAAGTGTCGTGATATGAAGTTCCATGAGGTTTCAAGTTCAACTCCCCCCGAATTATCTTGTGTGTTGTGTATGGGGCATCGTGGGCACACCTCGAGGTTATAGTGGTAACAGTTAGATAACACGACCATGTCTAACGTGAGTACGTTACCAACTAGTTGTCGATTCCACCACACACACACACACACACACATATGTAATGGTTGCAAACAAATAAGAAAACTTGGAATCAAATTTGAGTAGTAAAATGAAATCAAATTTTGGTGCTAAAGTGGAAGCTATAAATAAAGAAAAACTCAGTGCTAAAATTGGAAGTTTAGTGGAGGCATAAGTTGACACTAAATAGGAAGCAACATCCAGTGTTAAAGTGGAAGAAAATGTAGGTGTCAAAATAGAAGCAAAAATTAATGTTGATATAGAAGCAAAGAAAAGTGCTAAAGTGGAATAAAAACTCGACATTAAATTGGAAGAAACAAATGACATTATAAAAGCTACAATCGGAGAAAAACTTGGCATTATATTGGAAGCAACAACTAGTGTTAAAGTAGAAGCTATGGTGGAAGAAAAACTTCGTGCAAAAATGGATGTTAAAGTGGAAGAAATTTTGGAAGTTTTTCTCATCACAAACAAACTAATTTTGGTGCTAAACATGAAGCTATATTTGGATAAATATTAGGCACTAACTTCAATGCAACATCAAGTGTATTGTTTGGAATTAAAGTAGGCACTAGTAGTGGTATTCGATGCAACAATCAATGTTGATTACAATGCCAAAGTAGATGTAAGGAAAATATAATGCTACTTTAGTTGCTAAATTAGGCACCAAAGTCAGTGCTATTACTGGCATAAACTACGAACTATCAATTTTCACCTATTTTGGTGTCGAGTAAATGCTTCACCATGAAATAAATACACTAAAAACTAGCGCAAAACTAAACGTTAATTGCTTGTTTCGTTGTAGTGATGCTTGAGTGAAGCTTGGTCCAAGGGTTGTTAATAAACTAGCTTAGATTCATCTTAATCCTTGATCTATTAATGTGTCAAGGAAAGTTGGTCTCCTTGAGACATTTTTTCAAAATGCAAGGAGAAGGAGTGAAGGTTTATATTGGCGACCGAGGTAGAATATTATCATTTGGCCAAGGGATAAGGCTAACTCATGAATATGAGGAGGTCTAGCATAACAAATTAAGTGCTCGAGTCTTAAAAAAATGGTGGGAATCCCTTTTCATATGTTCTTTTTATCATTTTTTGGAAATTTTACGTGAACTTTGCATGTAAAATGATTACATCCTTGAATATAACCATTGGGTAGTAAGAATATGTTATAATAGTAAGCTTTCCTATGTTGTGAAATCCACATAGTTTGTCATCTTGCTCAAATGAGTGTTTTTTTTAGCACTCCTTTTTGTGCATGGCTTTGTTATTGAATTACCAAGCCCACATAGGTACATGATAACCAATGTTCCATATTAATGGATGATGGATGCATCCAACCTTAAAAAATAAAAACCAATCTAATTGTAATTTTAGGTTGATCACATATCATCCTAAGAATATGTTATGTCATACCCTATGTTGTGATCCAAATAACCCAAATAACACAGAAATATAAAAAATAATTAATGCTATGCCTATGTATGAATAATAGTGCCACTTTGAGGGGGAAACCTCCTTTACATGTTATGTTTACAAATAATTCTTGATGATCCCTAAAACTAAATCACCTTGGTGTGTGTGTGTGTGAGAGTACAAATAAAGAGCTTAACAATCACAATAATAATAAAACAATATCAATGTGATGTGTGATGGCCTAAGAACTAGGGGCTTGACATGTCATACCCCTTCAAACAAGCATTGACCTCAATACTTGATTAGTTTTGAATGTGTATATATGAATAAGTCATCCTTCCAAGTTACATCCTTAATCAAAAGGGTCTTCCAATTCATAAGGAATTCCATAATTTCTCTTGGCATGTTCTTCCACTTTTGTTGCTCCTACAAAGATAGTCTTATTTTCCCCAAAATATGGTCATTTTTCAAGAACTTACCCTTAAATGGTACTAAAATTGATACCTATATATTCTCCTACAATTCCTATTTTTAACCCCTTTTGAATCACCACAAATTGAGCTTATAATCAAAAGTTATGATAATTTTAAGTTGACACACCTTCTAGAGTCTTGATCCGTGGTATGCTTTGCTATCTAACCTTTAACATATTGCAACTCTACCCTTTCTTGTATTTTTTCGATGAAATTATATTCTCTTTAGGATCCCACTGATCCCATGTAATTTGGACCTTCCAAGAGAAAGTTATGGTGGAATCATCATAACCTTCTATTTTTTCCTTATTTCAAGAGAGAGAACTTGTACAATCTATCCAGAAGGTTCTTGCCCTATTTTAAGGGAGTGAACTCATACAACCTATCCATTTGCACATTTAGCACTTTAAGATGTGAAATTTGGATATGTAATACCCTACTCTATACTCTTTCCAATGGAACATATATTACTTCACTTGGACCTCTAAATCTCTATAAATGATCTTTTTGGTATAACCTATGCTTTAAGAAAGGTTTTGGGATTGAAAAAAAACCCTAACTTCTACAACCTATATTTCCAAATTTATACCTTAATTTGTACTCTTTCTAATGGAATTGATATTACTTCAATTGGACCACTAAATATCCATACATGAGCTTTGTGGTAGAACATATGCTTAAAGTAAGGTTTTGGGATTGGAAAATTAAAGCAAATTGCCTATACTTATACAACATATACCACCAAAATTTTAGCAAATCAGGATACAAATTTTTTCCCAAAGATAACTTGATGTTTCTTCTTTCCAACTCCATAAGTCTCATGTTAATTAAATATTCTAAATAAAAATTATGGAAAATTTATACAATGGCTCATTTAGAAGAGCCCAAACCAAGGATCATTTGCTTTGATAGCAAATGTTGCAATACAAATAACCTAAATAGCATAAAAATAAAAAATAATAAATAATGCACCAACTTGAAAATGGAAAAAAGTGAACAAATAACAATTCTACTTTGAGGTGGAAGCCTCCCTTAACGGTTAACGAATAACTCTTGATTATTCCTAAAACTAGATCTCCTTGTGGTATGTGTGTGGGACAAAGGGTACATTAAAAATAATACAACAATAATAACAATAACAATGTAATGACCCAAGACCTAGGGCTTAGTTACTTCCTATTAATTTATACTAGGATTAACTTCCTAATAATTCTTACCATGAGATTCATTTGAGTACAAGTTGAGATTTTGTTTGAAGTTGTCTCTTCAAAAGAAAGCTTGTATAATTATGGCCATGAAAGTCTTAGCCCTCATTTAAGATTTGAGAAATATGAGTAATGCCATCTATATACTGTTGGGCACAACAAATTTACTAAGACCAATAACCAAGAAAGATTTACATTTTATAGCTCGACTACCTCTTAAGTGATATTATAATAAGAGACATAATTGATGGTTTTCTTCTCCCATATGCCAAAGTTTTTAGCATCTCTAACAATCCATACTTTCAGGGAGGAGATATCACTGATGCAAAATTCACATAAAGTTAAACACAAGTAAAAAAAATCCTCTAGAATCACTACAACACTGAAAATTCCACAATTGCTTGGTTAATGATGATTCAAATGTTTGATAATTCTGTATTTTTTTGTATTTATTTATATTCCATATAAGAATTATAACACGAGATTTGTATGCCTACTATGATCATAAAGGTCATAAAGGTCAATAATCTTAGATTGTTGCATGTTGTAGTGTCCCGTTTTACCTGGCTACTATTATAAACCAGACTTATTCTTTGAGGGTGTTTGTTCGCAAACAATGCGGTTATTGACTTTTATTATGACGATCAAACACATTTTTAATTTGCAATGATTAGATTAAAATGTGAAAAATGTTCAAAATAAATGCATGAGATGTTAGATGAATATTTTTATGCAATGATCTTATTAATGAATAATGATGATTAGTTCAACTAATGATTTGACATGTGACTTGATTATATGGATTAATTATACATATTACTAATAGCTTCTTGAGTGTGACAAGGAAATATAAGGATATGTTGACGCGAGCATCATCAAGGAGATTTTGGGACTCCGAATTGAGTCAGAGAGTAGTAATTATCTCATTAATATATCTATGTAATCGATTTGATTGATGATAAATACTAATATAAATGTTAAGTGAATGCGAACACATGGAATATGCTTGTCGATTCGAACCGCACATGGGTAACGAGGATATATAGAGCTATACTAGGTACTATCAAGAGAAATGGAACAACGTCCTTTCTTCCACCTACTGGCACTCCTACCGTTGCTAGAGTTGAAAAGCATGGGACCGTTGCTAGAGTTGAAAAGCACCGTTGCTAGAGTTGAAAAGCATGGGACCGTTGCTAGAGTTGAAAAGCGTGGGACACTTTGCTCAGTAGTTTCATGTTGTTGTGAGGGTAGGCCACGGATTTGGTCGCTCATGAGGATAAACTGAAGGGTGCACAATAAGATGTAAGCCGTATTCATCAACATCCTCCAGTGTCTCAATAAGATAAATGACATGAGTTAACGAGGTCTCCTCAATTGCACCATTTTTCCCATTGCTCAAGGTCGGATACTTGAAGGGCATGTATGCATGGCACCCTTGAAGTATGTCAATTAGGTCATGAAGGGCATGACATGCATGACATCCTTGGTATCCTTATGAAAACTGAAATGAAAGTAAAAGTGAAAAATACATTAAGGGTATAGTACAAAGTAAATTATTCTTAAACCTTACAAATAAGGAAAAACATAAATTATTTTCATCCACATAGGAAAGAGAAAAATTTAAATCAATAAACTAAATAAGATTTTGCATCTATAACCTTTGGTAAAGTTAAAGTAAATTAAAAACAATTAGTAAGTAAGCTTGAATTATAAGTGGTGCATGCTTTATTTTTTAGCTAATTAATTAATAGGGAATTTTCATTTCATGAGAACTATTAAGCATTGAAAAAGAAAAGATACGAAATATCTAGGAGAAAATCCAAAAGTCAAGAAAATATATGAAACATCTAGGGAAAAATCTAAGAGTCGAGAAAAAAAACTAGGAAACATCTAGGAGAGAATCTAAGAGTTAAGAAAAATTTAGAAACATATAGGATAAAATCTAGGAGTCAAGAAAAGTTGAGGAATCTTGAAGAAAAGCTAAGAAACGTTTAGGAGTAAATTTAGGAAGTCAACAAAAGTGGATGAGAGAAATGATTTATTTTAAAATTTTTATTGGTAATATCAGGTGCATTTGAGAATGTTAAAAAGAAAGGTCTTGGGACAAGAAATAGACTTCTTAAACCTTGTTGTTGTACGATTGTCATAACGATAATATATTTTGGGCAATTTTATTGAGAGTTTGGATATTGATGTGATTTGTGAGGTGAGAACCTATAAGCTTGTGAGCTTGAACATCAATCACTTGCTAGTGGTATTGGTATGTATAAAACCCCGTTGCAGATTGGGGGACCTTGTGGAAGAATAGTACCCGCAGGTATTGGCAGGGTGGCTAACCAATGGGTCAATCCAACGATCAAAAATTTTCAGTGAAGTCGATGCAGAGTTTTGGCAAAGTTGACACAAAATTCTAATGAAGTTGATGTAAAGTTTCAAAAATTGACGCAAAGCTTCGTCACACATTCAAATTTAACAGACAATTTCATATGTTGACAATAAATTTGTAAATTTCATTATATTTATTTTTATCAAATTTTATATATTAAATTGTATATGATGTAATAATTGATACTCAATATTGTATATAAATATTCAAATTATAATTAATATTGGTTAATAAAATTCCAACCATTTTTATATTATTGCAAATAATAATAAAATATGTAAACAAATTGAATTTGAAATGAGAAATTATATATATATATATATATATATATATATATATATATAT
>CBVK0101468014.1:0-13389 GCA_900067695.1 Picea abies | reverse complement strand
GGGATCGTCAGACGTAGTTGTCGAATCTGACGCACCCACACACACACATGCAAAGAATATAACACATACCCAACAGGTTGGGCAGGTCAAGAGGAAGAGAGCTAGAGGGAATTCGGGATAGTTATAGGAGAGAACCAGTGGGTTGTGTGATACAAAGCGGGATTGTGATAGGAACCATTCTTTTGTGGATTCCTAGCCCCGGCTCATGGGTGACTTGTTGTTGAGATTTGGAACAGCAGGTCTATGGTTGGGTGGAACGTACTTCCCAAGCAACTTGTTGCACAAACGTTTTATAAAAGATAAGTATTTATCTATTCTGTTGAATTATTTATGAATTCATGGTTGTGTGTTTACTCTGTGAATGAGAATGGTTTTATATGTTGTTATAAAAATTTTATTAGTTGCATTCATGGTCATTTAGAGTGATGTAGATGTATTAATTATGGGGATCAGAAATTAGTTGAATTTGTGTTAAAATTGTGTTAAAATTGTAGCTGGTAAGCTACAAGGTTTTGATCAGCAAAATAAAATTTGGTTGTATGTGTTTTTCTGCGTAGTAATGTTCCCTAGTTAAGTTGGGTTACCTTACACCAGGAAAGAGCTCTAATACCACTTGTTATGTTCCTAAAATCTAAAAATAGAATCACATACAATATATCCAAGAATAATATAAAATAAATCCACACTTTGTTAATATCAAAACCCTTAAGGTAGTGTAACACCTAATTATTAATCCTTTTATGGAATGAATCCACTCGTGTTCACTTGCCTCTTCGAGGGGGAAACCTCCTAATGAGCTAAGATCCAATTACAATAATCTTCCATGCCTCTCATAAGGAGGAATCCATCCTTATTAATAACTAATTAAGAAAACCCTAATCATAACAACCTCCTAATTACCTAGTGGAGCTTCTTTAATTTGGCCCCATTACATTTATTCAATAAGTCTAACTACCATAGTGGACCTTATTTAATAATACAGTGGACCTAATCCACCTTACATTGAATGGCCTCCACTATTATTACATAACTATGGGCCCTTTAGCCCCCCATTACACTCCTAGGGAGGATCTCATCATTCCACCCCCCTTAGAAAAGAATTGTCCTCAATGCTTATTGTGAGGAGGTAGAACCATAAACCAGGGTCCCATGCATAAGTGTTGACCACAATGATGAAGTAATCCAAAGTACCAAGGTCTCATGTAAAATTCCTAGCCTCCATGTTGAAGTAGTCCAAGATCCATCGTAAACCTGAGTCCCATGTACGAATGTTGAATATGACACCCAACTAATGACTCGTGAGCTCCATGAATGGCCAATCAATATGCTCCAAGTGCCCACCAATGGCATGGGGACTCAAATAAATAGAATCCTCAAAAATATCATTCACGTAGTTGTAAAGGATCAAAGCTAAGTATGGAAGGAACAATACCACTATATAATATACAAGTTGAACATTAGTAGTCATATTGGACTCTTAACTTCCCTCAATAATGTTCTCTACATAAAGTGGAGTAGAATCACCATATAGAAGATGAAAGTAGTTGTCATCCCATAAATGACATATTTCCATATAACAATCATTACACTCATCCTCTAAATCATACCATGCATATATTTCTTGGTTATACTCTTCATTGATGGAGCAACATATGGTCATGGAGTAATCCTAGAAGGTTATTTTCATCAACATTAGCATATTGCCATTTTTTAAATCCATTAGGGTTCAAGAACATAAATTTTCAATGGATATAATGCAGAAGATATTGATCAGAAGCATAACATAGAATATACCAAATCAAACCTATGAAAATATGTTATCCAATGGTGTTGGTCTGATGGAAATCTAAGAAAACTATCAGAAGATATCATATTTGTAGTATACTTGGTTGTCATGAAAAAACCCTGAAATATTTGATTTCAAATCAGCAATATCTTGACCTCTCGAACTTCAATTGAGACAATTTTTTATTTTTTATCTTCATTCCTCGATACTTAAATTTCTAGAATGGTCCATTGAATTTAATGTGCATGTGGATGCCTCAAGGATATATTTAGGAGTAATTCTAGTGTAGATTAAGGAAAATTTCAACCATCTAATCTACTTTGCAAGTCACAAGCTTTTCTAAGTAGAATACAATTACTCCACAATAGAATGTGAACATCTTGCAATGATGTATGCATTACAAATTTTTAGACATTATTTGTTAGGATGCCACCATAAATTCTATATATATCATTCAACATTAAAATACCTAATTAACAAACCAATCCTTAAAGGATGTAGGGGTTAATTTTATTCTGAGAATTCAATTTTGAAGTAGTAATGAAGCCAAGAAAATGTAATGTTAACCCTAACATTTTCTCATTAATCGAGGATGATCCATAAATGACTATCTTATAGATGTTAATCTTTGCAATGGAAGGTGTTACTATGGAGAGCATATGATTCCATAATTATTTTGTGAATAGATTTGCAAATGTCTATTTTTAATGATAATATTTTAGCTTTAGGTGATCTTATAGATGTTAATCTTTGCAATTGAAGGTGTTACTATGGAGTGCATATGATTCCTTAATTATTTTGGGAATAGATTTGCAAATGTCTATTTTTAATGATAATATTTGAGCTTTAGGTGATATATATTATATATTTTGTACAGTGAATTTAGTGACATGTAATTAAAAAAGTTTATTTATTTGTGTTCATATGTGATTGAACAAGCCATGATTTTATTTTATTGTGGGTTCAAATTGATTGTTGTAGATGGGAATGCTTCCCAATAGTTGCACAAATGAACATAAGAATCATGTGTGTAGTTCTCCAAAATCTACAATATTAGTCGGTGTGCATTCGTTTTTGGGTGGAGTCATGAAAATTTTGAAATAGAGGATTATGTCCAAAGTGAAATGTATGCAATTCGATTCTTAATATTTGTATAAGGTTCAACGTATTATGAAGGCAAAATTATAAAATAGTTGGTGAGTGTTGTTATAATTTTTTTATTTCAAAATATTTCAAGTTATCTAAATATGCTTTTGGTAATGTGGTTTGGCTCTACAAGTATGGTAACTAATCTAATCTTCTAGACATAAATTTGATCGGTTGACTAGTATTAGTCATAAATAGTATTATATTACTGCAAAATATTTTTTTAGTTTTTATTTGTTATAATATTACAAAGTGGGTGGTGATTCATTTTTATTTTTCATATCATTTTAGTTGTTTATGCATTATTATTTAAATGATGAGATTATCTTCTAGTGTCAACACTTATAGTCTTATCATGATCATCTTTTTTGAATATTATTATTTAACTTAGTAAAAATGATTTAAACCATTGAGGTTGTAAGTGTAGGTGGGAGTCTTCTTGATTTTGAAGGAAATATCATCACTTATTATCCATGGGGATTGGGAGCCACATCTAACAATATTGTTGAAGCATATGCTCTTCTACAGGGACTGAGTATCGCCAATGAGTGGAATATCACCAAGGTATTAGTTTTTAGCAACTCAATTATTGTGGTTCGAGCAGTCACCAAAAGAACTCAAACTGAAAGCAATCTATTTAATGGTATAAAAAATAATATTATTGCTCTGAGTGTAAGCTTTGATGAGTTCAAAATCTTCCACATCAAAAGTAACTTGAACTCCCTTGTTGACCAAAGGGCCAAGGAAGGAGTTGGGATGACAAAGGGTGAATGGGTTAGGAGGGTTCTTTTTCTTCCTTGATGTCCCATCCCCTTTCGTTTTGTGTGCCCATGAGTTGGTAGGTGGTTGCGCTTGGGCAACGCGCCCCCCTCCTCGGTCACTTGGGGATTAAATTCCCTTGTGTGAGCTTTCTTTCGGAAGTGTGGCATCCAAGATTTTTTCAGGGTTCGATGGGTTCTACAATGGTCATTTCAACTATGGGAAGGTTTCTTGATAGCGTTCTTCTAGATGTTATGGAGGAGGATCGTGCTCAGTGAAGAGGAGGATCTACTTTATGGATTTTGTGTTTTTTAATCTAGTCAATTGGCCTCAAAATGAGATTTCAACGCTCTCTAGGTTGTCTACTTTATGGATTTTGTGTTGTTTAATCTAGTCAATTGGCCTCAAAATGAGATTTCAACGCTCTCTAGGTTGTAGATTCGGAAGACTCTTGGGATTCTATGACCATCTGTTACACATCAAAATCGCACACCTAGGTATCTCATCCTAAGTGTCACAAGTGTCACAAAGTGATGTATGCACCTTGGTAAGTGTCACATGCACTGTCGCAAGTGTCGTATGCACCTTCCCAAGTGTTGCATTCACTTTGAAAGGTGTCTCCACCCCTTGAAACCATGAAAACAATTTTCCATGACCCCTAAGTCATATGAGAGGAAGAAACCCATCATTTATAGGTCAAAACACATATTTTCCTTGGAAAATTCGACCTATTTTTGAGCATTTATGAAGGGTGGTGCCCCCCTGACCATGTTGGGGGAGGGCCATGGTGACCCCTCTGCCATGTTAGTGGAGCACCACTATTATGGTGGCACCATGTCTCTCAATCTGGGGGAGAGCCATTCTTGTTGAAGGAAAAGGGGGATCTCCTCCACCTTATTCTATGGGCCAGCTCTCTCAAGAAGGGTTAGTTATGTTTGAGCCCCATGTTGTGGCTTCACATTAGGATCTGATCCAAACCTCAAGGAGCCATATCCTCAAACATGTCCCTCATTTTCTCATGGTGGTTGTGCATCTCAAGCCTATATATTGAATGTTTTTCCAAGGAGAAAGGAAGCTAGAGCTGAGCATATCAAACCTCTGATCTAGTGTGGAAGTAATCAGTCAGAGTATCATCATATTGATATTGGTATATTCATTCAAGGGTTTGACAAGGAGATCTTGGAGAGGATGTTGCTACATCAATCATGGTCTGTAAATATTCTCTTTGGGTTCTCATTTGAATATAATTGGCCTGTTCCATTCAAGCTTGTGTATTATTGCATATGATTGTCTATTGTTTCTCTAATATTCATAGATAGACCTATCTTATATAATCATGTAGAATAGGAGATACTTGTTTCTCTTCACTATCCATTGCAGATCTCAGTTTGCGCCACGTAGTTTGGAGATCAAGCTCAGGGGTTGGAAGCAGCAAGGACAAACGTCGAAACAAGGTACATCATATTCTTTCTCTCCTTCTCCATTTGATTGTTCTATATGAGTTTAAAGGGATGTTAGTGTCCACTTGTAATGTTTGTGTCTTGGTATAGGGGTCTAGTAATCCAAGGGAAGTTTCATGTCCACAAACAAAACATTTTGTAACACCATCCTCCTTTCAAGCTCGATTTCATGTAAGTTTCCTGGTAAATTTATTTTGAAATCTCTTCATCATGGTTATTCTTTGAGAATTATTTGGGATGGTGACCTAGCCATTACAAAGAATTGGGTTTTTCAGTCTATTTTCCTGCAATATCCAGCCATGGAGCCATCATGGAATAATTTTAAGTAGGTTCTTAGGCATCATGAAGAATTTTCCCAATCAAGTAGCTCATCCCTTCACCATCTTTCTAGCAAATTTGGGGATTTTGAGCAGGCTCTAGCCAACCCAATCATTACCAAAAACCAAGAAACAAATATGTCTTTGATTGCTATCAACATGAGAATGGATAGCATGGAATATGAAATTCAACAGATAAAGGCTCATCTCAACCCCCAACATCTGGTTTCCACATCTTATGTTCAGGGTGGACTGCTACACTGAGAAGAAGGAGCCAACATTGATGTAGGTGCCAAGAACGTAGGCATTGCCCCTATGGATACAAAGGAACGATGCATGCCTCCTCCTAGAGATCCATAAATTTAGGACTCTATTTATTCAAACTAATGAATGTTTGACAAAGTTTTATGGTGTTTAGTTAGTTTCTATAAAGATGTAATCAGCTCTAATGAGCATAGTAATAATCCTATCAGACTTATTTTGCATGGTGTTATAGATCTAGAAATTTTGATAGGATAGAAACCTCATTTTTTAATACTTTTGCTCGTTGTTTGCTTCGACACAACCCCTATCAATATATACTTAGTCCAAGTCTAGTTATAAAAATAAAATAAAAATAAAATAAAAAATAAAAAAATAAAAAATAAAAAATAAAAAAAGATTTAAACCATGTGATAAGGATGTCACCAAAGTAGATGGGTACTTTGAATCATATCATGCTCATCCTTTATTTTCATTTCATGTATTTATATTATGTGCCTTAAAGGATGATGTCCATACTATTGAAAGTATGTATATTATCAATAGAACCAACCATCACATATTTTAATCTCAAGAACTCAAGGTTTGTAAAAAAAAGTGTGTGTGTGTGTAAATTGGGTTTAGCTAAGGTGGTCGGGAGGAATGATTGTTATTCTCCATGCCTAGGTTCAAATCCTACAAGTGGCATGTTGATATCTTAATGAATATATTTTTGTAATATATTTTATCCTTGTTGTTGACCCTTGTGCCATGAATATTCTAGGGTTTACCCTAGGTACCATCCACAAAATAAGGGGAAGTACTTGGGGGTTTTCTTTGGGAAATGTAACCTAGAATGTGTGTGTGTGTGTGTGGGTGCACGTGTGTGTGCACACACACACACACACACATATTCCAAGGAAAAAGATCACATTTTTAATTCCATTATAGAATGAAAAAGCGCATTCTTCATGTGATTGTAGAATGATACATAATAACTAGGGATGTCTATGATCCCTAACAACAAAAATATTTATCACAAAAAATGACTCTTATCTCTATATGTTCCACAATGTCACAATATGTTCCTATCACCAAAACCTTCGACCTTCAAAAATTATGACCTCATAAACGATCTGATACAAAAAGCTAATAGTGTTGCTTCATAAGTCCCATATTTTGAAGAAATTATGAAACCAACAATAATGGAGCAACATAAAAATCCAACAATACTACATACGAACTCAATCATTCTTATTACCAAGACATGTATTTATACCTGTGCAAGAGCCATCACATGAAATGATCAGCTCCTATAATCACTCAACAATATCTCCACAATTCATTCAACTAATGTTATCTTTCTCTCAAAATATCCCTTCAATATATAACCACACTAACAACAATCATACTAAGAATAGTACAAATGAATCATCAACCCAACATTTCTCCCCCATAATGATCATTTGGAAAGATTCCAAGATTATCTCTGAATTTGTAGAATTTGTCCTTTGGTAGTTCCTTGGTGAAAATATTTGCAACTTGCTCTTATGTTTTTCAATGCATAATCTCAAATACACCTTGTTGAACCAAATCTAAAACAAAATGATAATATATATCAATTTGCTTGGTCTTCTTGTGAAAGGTAGGATTCTTAGTCATTTTAATATCACTTTGATTATCACAAATCAATTGTGTGGATTATTCCTATTGCTCATGTAGAGCCTCCAAAACTCTTCTTAACCAAATTACTTCACAAGTTGTTGTAGTTGTTGCTTTGTACTCGTCTTTTGTTGTGGAGAGAAAAAATGAATGTTGCTTCTTAATACTCCAAGCAATTGTTGTTGAACCCATGTTGAATGTATACCATGAGTTATATTTTTTGTCATCCATACAACCTAGCCAATCTAAAACAACATTATTAATCAATCTGAAATCCTCTATAGATCTGTATACTAAACCATACCCAATTGTACCACATAGATACCTTAGAATTATTTTAACTTCTTTCCAATGTATTTCTTGGGGATTTAACATAAATCTTGATACCATATTGATTGTAAAACATATATCTGGTTGAATTGTAGTTAGGTAGATCAAACTCCCAACCAATTGATGACATAGAGTAGCATCAATTGGATTGGATTCATCGTTTTGGTATAACTTCAACCCAATATCCAAAGGAGTTGTCGTTGGTTTGAAACTCATCATGTTTAACTTATTCAAAATATCCCAAGTATATGTGTCTTGTGACATGAAAATGTTATCTTGCTTCTTCAATAATTCAATGCCCAACCAATTGATGACATAGAGTAGCATCAATTGGATTGGATTCATCGTTTTGGTATAAATTCAACCCAATTTCCAAAGCAGTTGTCGTTGGTTTGAAACTCATCATGTTTAACTTCTTCAAAATATCCCAAGTATACTTGTCTTGCGACATGAAAATGTTATCTCGCTTCTCCAATACTTCAATGCCCAAGAAATAATGCAACTCACCAATACCTATCATATCAAATTCAGAGATCATATGTGACTTAAACTTCTGAAACAATTCAATATTATTCCGTGTTTAGAGCAAATCATCAACATATAATGCAACTATTAGAAAATCTTGTCTTGACTGAAAAATATAGAGATTGGGTTCAAATGAACTCTTAACTAGGCCATGATCTTGAAAGTATTTATCAATCCTCGAATACCATGCTCTTGGTGCTTGTTTGAGACCATACAAGGCCTTATTCAACCTATAAACATGATCTTGTTTACTTGGAATTTCAAAACCTTCAAGCTGCTATACATAAATTTATTCATCCATGTAATCATTTAAGAAAGATTATTTAACATCCATTTGAAAAGATTTCCACTTATACTATGTAGTTAATGGCACAAGTAACATCCTGGTTGTGTCCAAATTTTCCACTGGAGCAAAGGTTTCTATATAATCAATTCCTCCCTTCTGTGCATAACCTTTGGCAACAAACGGGCTTTATGTTTATCAATTGTACCATCTTATTTATACCTAGTCTTATACACCCATTTAGTACCAATTACATCCTTCCCTTTTGGGTAAATTGACCAAGTCCCATGTATCATTTTTCACCAAGGCATTAAACTCTAGTTCCATATCTCCATCCCATTCATTCATTTTTTATGCTTCTACATAACTATCCGGTTCATCCATCTTCATTACCATTGTCATGAGAGAAAAATTCACAATGCAAATTTGTGATATAGTAACTCTTCTCTCAGAGTTTCTATCCAATATATTACTTTCTAAATGGCCTATGATTATCCACTTAGGCTTCTTCTTGACTTCATCTAACTTATTTGACTTAGAACTAAATCCATCACCAATTACTACTTCATCCTTGATTAATTCTATATGTATATGTTCTGGATGATAAATTCCCTTCTCATTGTTGAGTACATTTTTATGCTTCCTTTCACTCCATAAAACCATACTTTTGTCTCCAAAACCATCCATTTTCCCTTCATTTTATTTTATATTTTCCATAAAACAGCCTATGCAAGGTACATTTATCATTCCTTAGCTTAAGAATTGAATTTTTGAATTTTTAGCATTAAAATTAAAAATTTATCAGAAATTACAGGATTTGACTAAATCTCGTAATTGCTCCAAGGTTCGTGTACTTTCAGGATAGCTAGGTGAAATCAAAGACATGTGTCATGATCCTTGATGTACAAGGATGGATGAATACCTATCAGGTTCGAGATCTGAGCTTTCCAGGTGCCCGGTCAATGCTGGTCAAACAGGGCCACTTCAACAAAAAATATTGTGTTTTAGCAGAAAATCATGCACAATTTTAGATTTTCTTGGCATTTGTGCATATTTTATGGATCTAAAGGGGGTATTCGACCTTCCTAACATATTTTATGGATATGATCATCATCTTAGGAGAATTCTTATCATTTTCAGTTTCAAACTTCTTGTATAAATACTCCAAGACATGGACTAGTATGACATCTTATGTTAATGAAGAAAACTTTGAATTTTTAGTCTTGAGATCAGTTTGGTGTTTTGTTTTTTATGATGTTTATGCCATGATTATGTGAATGCTGCTAGAAATTCCTTCTTAACTGAGACAACTCTAGGTGTACAATTGAAGCACTAGAGGGCCCCCTTTGCCAAGCTAGTACACTTCTCCTTTTTCATTCTTTTCAAGTAAATTTTGGTATGAGCTTTAGTTCAATTTACATTTCATTGTAGGTAATGTTGTTGTGTTTTACTTGATTTCAAAATTAGTTATGTTGCTGATGAATGTGGAAAATAAAAGAATGTATCTCTTGTAAAAGGGTTTAGTCTTTCTGAAATTTACAAGCCTCTAAACTAGTTTGAATGCTTACTGATTTTAATGCTTAATATTAGTTGAATGCTTTTACTTTAGCTTTCTAATTAATGGTAAGATATCTATGAATACACCTTCTGTAAAGAAGCTTAGCATTTCTTTCATACTCGGCACTTAGATTGGCTTTTGAATTATTTCCATTTAAAGAATTAAATTTATCTCTAAGTCCATACATTTTGGATGTGTCTCTAAGTCTTACAAACACCAGATTGACAATCAAATACACTATAATTTACATTAGTAGATTGGAGACCAACACTTATCAAACACAACATCTATGCTTATTATATTTTTCTTGCTTGAGGATCAAATAACCTATAACTTTGACTCATTCATGTACTATATCCAATGAAAATACACTTGATGCTTTTATCATCCAATTTTATTCTCTTTTATTTAGGGACATGTGCATATGCAATGCATCCAAATATTCTCATGAGTGCAACACCAGGTTTGTATCCAAACCATGCTTCCTCTATAATAAAGTCCAATACAACTCTTGTAGGACACCTATTGAGAGTGTAGACAACTATATGAACTACTTTGGCACAAAATTCATTTCCAAGACACTTTGTTTCAGGATGCATCAAGCTATCTCAACTATGGTCTTGTTTTTTCTTTCCACGACAACATTTTGTTGAGGATAATATGAATTGGTAAACTCTCACTTTATTCCATTCCTTTTGCAAAAATTCATAACTTCATTTGACTTATATTCTCCCCCGTTATCTTATCTTAGGGTGAGAATCTTCAAACAACCTTGCTTTTCAACCATTTCCTTGAACTCAACAAAATGTGTAAATACTAATGACTTCTCATGCAAAAATTATACCCATGTTTTCTTGGAATGATCATCAGTGGAGATAAGAAAACATAGTTCATTTCCAAAAGGAACAGTTTCCATGGAACTAAATAGGACTGAATATACTAATGCTAGACTTTCTCTAACCTTCCAAATTCTATTTCAAAATCTTTCCCTATGTTGCTTTCCCAATATGTACCCTTCGTAAAGCTCATCATAAATTTTAAGATAAGGAAGACCATTCACCATATTAAAATTCTCAACGACAGGAAATTCTAGAAAATCAAGTGTCCTATTTTCAAATGTCAAAGCATGCTATTCACTTCTTTTGTAACCTTCAAATTATGTAACTTGCTTGAGGCAAAGGTGAATTTGAAAATCCTATCTTCAATCATTTCTCCTCTTGCCACAACTACATTTTTATTTAACTTTTCCATGATTGAAGCTTATCATGTCGAAACTATGACCGTACACTAATGTGGCAAGGAGAAATCAAGATCCGAACTCTGAGAACTTTGATGTGAGAAATCCGTAGAGATTTTGGAGATTCTTGTGGCCATGTGGAGGTTACGCTAAAATAAATATTTAAATGTGGAAATGCAGGACAGTAAAGAGGATTTTTTTTACATGAATTTGGGTACGTAGAATACTTGCTTGAATGTCCGATGTGCTTACAAGAAATTGGTCAAGAAATGGCATTCGGACAAACTCCATGCTAAGGAATCCGAGGCAATGGATTATGCATCAACACCAAATGTTGTTATTGAAATATTGTATATCTGCAAATAATTATGGAGCAAGGGACTAGGCAGTGGATTCTATATTCCAAAAGCTATTGAAATATTGTATATTTGCAAATGAAAAAGATAGAAAGCATCCAGGTTGAACATAGCAGCTTGTGCGATGAAGTCTCTAACCATCATATGAAATGAATAAATAAATAAATAAAAGAAATAACGGAACAACATAAAAATTCAACAATACTACACATCAACTCAATCATTCTTATTACCAAGACATATATTTATACATGTTAGAGAGTTATCATATGAAATGATCAGTTCCTATAATCACTCAACTTTCTCTTCACGATTCACTTAACTAACTAATATTATCTGTGTCTAAAACATATATTTATACATGCTCAAGAGCTATCACACGAAATGATCATCTCCTATAATCACTCAAGAATCTCTCCACAATTCACTTAACTAATATTATTTGTCTCAAAATATCCCTTAGAGATATAACCATAGTAACAATAATTAGACTAAGAATAATATAAATGAATCATTAATCCAACATACTTAAACATTACAACAATAACTTTTCCATTTCTAACCAACAATCCTATGTAGACATCAAATAAAATTCTCTCTATTTTCATATTGAATTGAATTAGTTGACTATCTTTGGATTCTATCAAATATAGTGACCCAAGAAGCAATGATAAACCCTCTTTAGATAATGCAAAATCTAGAAAGTTGATCTCATCCATGTGAATATGATATTTGATTGAACAATCTAGCAATATCCTTCACATGAGTGGCTAAAGGAAGCAAGAATATATTGTGAATTTTTTAGATCATTCCTTATATAATTGATGACTAACAATGAGTCCCCAAATATATAAGTGACAAAAACTCCTTAGTTAGAGACAACTTTAATAATTCTCTCAAAGTCAAAAAGAAAGAATCATAATTATTTGTCCCAATCCCCACATTGGATTTGAACTTAAAAAAAATGTGATTCGGAGCATAAAAGAATGCCTCAAATACCACATATCTAGTCATATCCTTAACAAGCCCCATTGAAAAAACCCAATGATTATTCTTGTCTACCATTATCTCACCAACCTACCTTGGAATTTTTTCTTTGTGATGTTATTTGCAATGCTAAAAGTAGAAAAAACCTAACAAAAAAACTAAAAGGTTTGAATATATATGTTATCAAATACCAAAGTGTTCTAGACAAGCCAAATGCCCCAAATGATCAAAAATGGAACAACTTTGTACTCCTTTAGTTCTCTTTAAGGAACAAAGAATGAAAAAACTCCTCAATATTGTTTCCCAGCCAAACATTATTATAACCCAACCAATGGAATATGTATTTATAGATCTTTGTGCGAATTGACATGAGATTACTAGGTGAGATATGTTCTCTATCTCATTCATACAAAATATACCTATTCCAGAACCCTACTTATTTCTTTTTTGTAACATGTCCTAGGTCAAAACTTTATTTCTCAACACTAACTACATGAAAATATTTGTTTTCTTCGAGACCTTAACCTTCCATATTTTGGTCCACCACCATCTATGATCGCCATCTTATGTAGACTACATCACTTGATATCCTAGCCTAGTAGTGTATCTCCCAGCTACCTTATTCTTGGACCATACCACAAAGTATCCCTCATTTATTATTATGATATTGTGTCTTCTAAGTTCTGAGAAAAAAAAAAAAAAAATCCCAAGCAGTTTCTTGTTCTCTAACATGTTCGCCTTAA
>CBVK0101468010.1:0-10556 GCA_900067695.1 Picea abies | reverse complement strand
CACAATTGTAGGGGAGGGGGAATGTAACATCCCCACTATAATCCCCACTTTAATTAATGCATAATGTAGATATGAATATGGTTATGGCCAAGCGATGCAATATGCAAATTGTATTTCTAATTTTTAATAAATATAATGTGATACCAGTTATTGGGGAATATAGACAGAGATGGGGGATAATTTATCCACAAGGGAGGGAAATGTCTAGTGGTGTCTAAGAGGGTTCCAAGGAGGAAATTAATTGTGGGTATTAATCCAAACCCATATTTCTGAATTTTATTATCATTGGGGATAGCTTCTATTTTTTGGTTGAGTGTATGAGTGCCCAATCAATGAATACCTGTCAGGGAGTGGGTGTAGAAGTCACTTCCATAGTTATTGGAAGTATGGGGATGCAATACAATCAACATTGGGAAGAGTGAGAATTCAACTATCTTGGGAAAAGATTGAGGATGAAGAATGAACAAGACCAAAGATGTATAGGAGACAAAAGATGAAGACAAAATACCAAAAGATGAAGACCGTAGAAGATGGAATATGAAGACAAAGAGAATCAAAGGAAAAGATCGTAGAAGATGAAAAAGGGACGTGTTCAAATGATAGGTGAAAATACAAAGAATGAGAATGGATTATGTGTTTTTTCCCAAGCAATGTTCCTTGATTAAGCTAGGGGACATTACAGTGGTAAACCAAAAACCACTTTTCATGATAGAGGAAGGTTTATGGTCAGACAAAACCACTCAATGTAATGTATGGTTCATGGTAAGCCAAAACCACTTGAGAATTGTAATGGTTGAGAGTAACCCTCAAAAACCCAAAGTGTAGTTACTAGTAAGCCAAAAAAAGCTCGAGATGATGAAGGATGATGCAGGGGGAGTAAAATGTTTATAATTGAAGAATGGTTGATGAAATTTCCTAGAGAACCAATAGATATGGTGACTGGTGACCCATGCATTTTGGTGGATGGTAACTTTTTTATATGGACTTCAACAAACACAATGTTTATGTTTTGAAGGTACAATATGAAAATTGAACAAGATTGAGGATGAAGAATGAAGAAAACCAAATATGTATAGGAGACAAAGGATGAAAACAAAAGTCCAAAAGACGAAGACCGCAGAAGATGGAAGATGAAGACAAAGAGAATCAAAGGAAAAGATCGTAGAAGATGAAAACGAGACGAGTTCAAATGATAGGTGAAAGGACAGATAATGATGATTACATGTTGATATCACACATATTCATTAAAGGGGAGTATGAAGGATTAGCTCCTACTTGTGAATCACGAATAATGTCTAAATTGTATAATGGTTTTTTAATGATATAGACCAAGCATAGAATTCTACGTAAGAGTCAAATATGAAGAGAAAAGATATATGTTAGGGATGAAGATCAGTGGAGAGATTCATAGAAATATTTAAAGAGATGTTGTGAAGATACTTATGCATATGGTTGAAATAAATATCTAAATATGCCATAGCTATTATAATCACTTAAAGTTATACAAAGGAACCAATTGTACAATGGAAATACACATGATTATTGTTTGATTTAATAGAATTTTCCCCTTTCGAGGTTTGTTGAGTATAAACTCTGTGTGTCCCGTACTTCAATGTGGTTGTGTATATTATTTACATCAAGAATATTTTTCAAATGATCATGCATCTTCACCTTATAGTTTCTTCCAATAAGGTTGTTCTAGGATTTTTGTCTTACTATCATCACACTAGAAGAAACCAACTTCTACAAACCGAAGGAAACCAACCAACTTCAAGATTTGATGTAAGCTTCTCATAATTTGTATATAGAGAAAAAAAAATTAAAAATAAAAAAAAATAAACTATACACATTAAACCATTCAATATTTATAAGTACATAGCATCCAAAATTGATTTCTCAACTAATTGATGTAACAACATGTAGACAGATTTATAACAACTATCTTCTTAAATTAAGGGTTACATCCACTCAACTTACATGTATCTACTTTTCCTCTGCTAATTTTATAAGGAATTTAAATCACTTCTTTCATGAAATGTATTTAGCGAGCATTTCATGGGTCAATTTAGTAGTTGATGAAATTGCACTTACAAGATCCAAATAGTGAATACTCTCATTTTAACAAGGTTTTTTTGAAGTTCACTTAGAATGATGAGAATTTCAACCATGTAATTTTGCTTCAAATAATTTTGGTACATTTTAAGACAAAGTGTTTAGAATTGGAAGAAAATAAATTAAGAAAAACTTTACTTAATCCAAAAAAAATGGATTTGTTCAAAAAACTTTAACTTTATCTACCTACTCCTTTTTTAAATTACTAAATTCATTTATATAATCACAATTTGCCATTTCAATTTCAATAAATGAAAAAAGACAAATAATAAATTTGTTAAAAACAAATTAACTTTATCTACTTACTACTTTTTTAAATTACTAAATTCATTTATATAATCACAATTTACCATTTCAATTTCAATAAATAAAAAAAGACAAATAGTGGATTTGTTAAAAACAAATTAACTTTATCTACTTACTCCTTTTTTAAATTATTAAATTCATTTATATAATCACAATTTACCATTTCAATTTCAATAAATGAAAAAGACACAAATAATTTAACCCTTACCTTGTTTGTACCATAAAAGTGGATAAGAGTATGAATCCATAATTTCTTATTATCATTTTAATTTGTTCAGTGGTTTTTTTTTCCAATAAATTGATAGCTTTAAGGAAGATTGAGGTGTCATAAAACTACTCACAACATTTGAATCCGTGAAGAAATGAAGACTAAATCCCACACCTATCAACTTGTCTTGTACTTACCAAGTATCTCAACAAAATATCTTACTCTAGCCCACTTGCAATTATTTGATTGAGGTGTCATAAAAGTACTCATAACATTTGATTCCGTGAAGAAATGAAGACTAAATCCCACACCTACCAATTTGTCTTGTACTTACCAAGTATCTCAACAAAATATCTTGCTCTGGCCCACTTGCAATTATTTTTTCCCTCTTCTTCTGGACCTTTCTTCGTTTACATAACTCAAAAAGATATCCTGCTCTCTGTATGTCATGTCATGATAGCTTTTAAGGTACAACCTACGCCTCCAAGTGGGAAGGAAAGCAAACTCAACCATATTTTCAACATATCCATCCAAATGGGACAGCGTACATAAAGCTTCCAGGGAATTGGAAGCACACAGTCAACTGATGATACTGTTTGGCCTGTATTGTCGTTCACAAGTATGGGCGCATGATTATATGAAGCATATGGAGTTTATTAAATCCTTTGGAGTAGGCATTAACGTTGATTAGATGAGTGGACCATTCCCAAATTATGCTGAATCCTCGGCAACAGCAGCATTTGTGATGAATACACAGTCTGTCAATAAAAAAAGGGAGATGAATTATATGAATCATATACATTGGTCCATAAAAAAAAAAGGCTCATGAATTATATGAATCATACACATTGATTTTTATAGGAAGAAATTTAATTAAAATTTTATTATTCAATAAGTTTAAGTCATGTTAAAGTCATTTTAGGGTGATTGGATTTTGAGAATTTTTAATGTAAGTTTGAGATTTTTTGTAGTTGAGAGGAGACATCTAAAAAATTTAGTCATTAGATCAAATCAAATGTTATCCCTAAATAATTTTGACAACTTAAAAACCTTTAAATCTCAGTTTCTTAAACCACAAACTAATCCTATAATTAACAGCACACTACCAAACAAAAAAATAAATATCATAAATAACAAACATCTATCTACCAACCAATTATTTTCAATGACCAACCAATTATTTTCAATGGATTCAACGAATCTCTATAGAATAATAAATCCGTGTCTGTCTGAATAATATAGCTGTTCACATCTGGTCAGTTTATATGTAAAAGTAATTTATTGTACAGATATACAGGGGAGATGATTGGAAAAAAAAACAATGTCAAAAAAAGAAACAACTACTAAGCTCAATCAAACTACTGTATATATATAATCAACACCACTTTTATCTTAATTCTAAATCAAATTGCATTATAAATATTATAGCAGATTTATTTTAATTTTTTAATTATGTAATCAAAATTAAATTAGATAAATATTTTAAAAAAAAAACTATATTTTTATTAGAATAATAAAAATACAAAGTCATATGTTTGTGACATTCAAGATTTTAATTTAAAGATATTTAAAAAAAAACTGTATTTTTATTAGAATAACAAAAATACAAAGTCACATTCAAGATTTTAATTTAAAGCCCCTTTCATGGCATTCTTATATCCTTTAGGCTAACAAAAATATATAGTCTTATGTTTGTTACATTCAAGATTGTTTTTAAACCACTTTCATGGCATTCCTATATCCATTCATCTTCATACAAAAACATGAATTTGTATTTGAACAATTACATCTATATTTTTTTAAGAAAAACAAAATTGACATTCAAAATATTATAACAACCATTCTTCCTGAGATCTGAAAAAGCCCATGACAAAAAATTGAAATAGAAGTTGAAAAAACTAAAAGTCAAGTCCCTAATTCATTATGTAACCAGAACTAAGTTAGTTAGATATTTCAGAAAAAAAAGTACATTTTTATTAAAATAACAAAAATATATAGTCATATGCTTGTGATATTCAATATTGTTTTTAAGCCTCTCTCATGGCATTCATATATCCATTCATCTTCATACAACAACATGAAGTTGTATCTGGACAGTTACATCTATATCTTCTTCAGAAAAACAAAAATGGCATTCAAAACATTACATCAACCATTCTTTTTCTTGAGATCTGAAAAAGTCCATGACAGAAAATTGAAATAGAAGTTGAAGAAATTAAAAGTTAAGTCCAGTTTATAATAAATCTGATTCTAGATCAATTGAACTAACCTTCGGAATTATAATCGTTGTTGAATCATCTATTGCAATAAGCTAATAATACCCACATGGATAATATGGATAATAGGCTTTAACAGAGTATTGTCTAACTGTTCTATCCAATGGCTTTTTTAGCCTAGCTATATAAATTTGCACGAAATCATTATTTTATGTTATTTAAAATCCATTTTTGAATGCAGAAATAGATTTAGCATGCTGAAAAACCCTGAAACACTAAGATTATACAGAAATAATCACTCAAATCTGAACATCTAACAATTTTTCCCCTGATTTCAGACAAATATTCCCCAAAAATAAACCATTTCCCATTTTTCGCATGACTTGCTCTTCTCAGGGGGAGTTCGCTATTTTTTCAACTAAACGTAACCCTTGTCAAACTGCCGACTATTCTTAAACCAGACAGGAAACTTCCAACTATTCATATAGGTCAATAAATGATTGATGATGGAGCCCAGCCTGAAACATAGGAAGAAGGTTTCCCGTGGGCGCTATATGTTGAACCTACTGAAGTGAGAGGGGGGCAATCAAGCTCAAGCATAGAGGTTCGATGGATGATCATTAAACTGAAAGTGGCTTTCCACAATTCAATTTTCAGAGATTGATCAAGAGGCTTTCCACAGCTCAATATAAAAACATTGTACCCAGACTTTTCACAATTCAAAGATTGTAATGTCAGTCCCGTTAATAAGACCGTCCAATGCGTAAAAAATAAATGGAAAACATGAAATAAAAAAAAAAAATCGAACCATGTTGCAGAGTTGATAGATGGAAACGCAGTAATTATACATATATAAAAAAGAACAGGAGGTTTCATGCGCAGAGAGAGGACACCGCCCTCATACATCATTCATCGACAGAATGGAGAGAATATATAAGGACCGTGTCATCTCTTCTGCGCACGAAACACAGCACGCCCTCCGTAGATCTTCTCCTGCACGATGACATACTCCTTGTATATACATCTAGAGATCATATATGGCATACTCTGTGTATCTACATCTAGAGACCCTATATATACACAGATCGGAATCTAGATATCGGTCACAACATTCAAAGGGAAACGAAATTGTTGCGTCACAATGGTAGTTCGGAGAATATTTCAAAACAATTTTCGTTCCTGACAAGTTTTACTCAGTCTTCGTGTACTATTCAATTTGGGAGTAAGCTAACTAGAGAGTAGTCTTTCTTTTTTTCAGGTAAAAAAATGGGTCTCAATTCGGTTAGATTTTCAGGGGTAGTCTAAGATTGGCATGGATCAAAATTCCATGCATTTTAAAAACTTAATCCATAGATTTTACTCCATTTTAAACTAACTCAGATGTTCAAAAAATCAATCAAACTTCTAAATCGACGAAAAAAATAAAACTACATGACCAAAAAATATACCAGAAAAGTAACTCAAAAAAAAAAATTACTCCCAAATTAACCCACTCCCTTATTTAAAGAAATAATCAGACTCTGTAAGCCAGACTGACTTTGCAAACTATACTTGGTAGGCAAGATTGACTCTTAGCCAGGCCAGATTGACTAGTACAGGAAGTCTGAGTAAAACTTGTCCGGAACGAAAATAGTCGTTCCCTAAAATCAGAGTGGGCAAACGAAATCGTTGCGTCATAGTGGTAGCTCGGAGAATATTTCAAAACAATTTTCGTTCCGGACAAGTTTTACTCAGTCTTCGTTTACTAGTCAATCTCACAGAGATTTCATCTGATTTGAATTGATCGTATGGTTTGAATTTTAATGGAATGGGTTAATTTGGGAGTAATTTTTTTATCCAGTTATTTTTTTGATAGGTTTTTGGGTGGTTCATTTTTAAATTTTTGGTTAATCTAGAATTTTGATCGATTTTTTGAGTATCTAGATTGATTTAAAATGAAACAAAATTTCTAAAACAAAGTTCTAAAATACATGAAACTTTGATCCATACAAAACTCAAACTACCCTTGAAAATAAAAATTGCTCCAAAATTAACCTACCTCCAATTTTAATGAGATGGGGAAGCTTCCAAGTACGTGGAAAGTTATGACTAGACCATTGCGAAAGCAACCAGGCATACCATTATCTCTACCCGGTCCAACCTTCTAGACGGGTAATCTCATCAAACGAATATTTGCATGGATGATTGGTTCACAATATTTTAGATTGGGTTTTAGTTGTTTAATGTAAATCCACCACATTACCAAGTCAATGTGATATGGTGGCATTGTCATGGTTTAAACAAAGAAAGATAACAGTGTAATCAATGATGAATCATGAAGAAATTTAAAAACTAAATAAGTAAATAAATTATTAATAATAATTTATTTAAATTAATTAATTTGAAAAAATGGTGTGAAATAAAGTTAAGAACCGAGGAGGAGCAAAGAAACCAATGATAATGAAGTTTCAAAATAATAATTTATTTAATTATTTGATGTGAAAAATGGTGTGAAATGAAGTCAGAAACCCATGAGAAACAAATCAATGGAGTTGTTCAAAAGTAAACAAATTATTAATAATAACTTATTTAATTATTTGAAGTGAAAAAATGTTTATTTAATTATTTGATGTGAAAAATGGTGTGAAATGAAGTCAGAAACCCATGAGAAACAAATCAATGGAGTTGTTCAAAAGTAAACAAATTATTAATAATAATTTATTTAATTATTTGAAGTGAAAAAATGGTGTGAAATGAAGTCAGAAACCCATGAAAAACAAACCAATGGATTGTTCAAAAGTAAATAAATTATTAATTATAACTTATTTAATTATTTGATGTGAAAAAATGGTGTGAAATGAAGTCAAATGAAGCAAATCAATGGAGCTGTTGTATTAAGAAGTGAGGAGAAGAGATATTAACGAGGATGATGTATGTGAAATGAAGTAAAACAATTAAATAATAAAATTGAAATAGGTATGTCTTAACTTAAGAAAATGAAAAAAACATATTGAGGAAGGAAAAAGGATGGATTGAGATTTAAATTTAAATATTAAGGAGAAAGAAAATTTATGACTAATAAGAAAATTTATATGGAAGAATATATGGAGTATTGAAGGGTAATGTAAAGTTTTAATTTGTTAAAAATGTAAAATATGAATAATGGTAGTGGTTTGAGGTTGCAAAGTTGGTGAAAGTGGGTAGTTAATATTAACCCCTACTTATTAAGGTTCAAGTTCTTTAAGGTGATATGTTAATGTTCAACTCATAGATACTAAAGCTCATTAGCCTCATGTGATAACAAGAGTTGAAAAAAGAGGAGAGAGTGAGGTGTATAGGGGAAATAAAAGCAAATTACTTACATGAAAGGTGGATAGAATAGAATTAAAGGGGAAAATGTGAATAAAATTGGGGAGGATCCCAAATGTAAGGCGAAGGATTAGCTGGTGGTTTGACAAATTTCACTTAGTTTAAGGTCGTCTTTATAGTTCTTTTGTACTTAACAACTTCTATAATGAGTATCATAGTGTAATAGTTAGTTAGCATTAACACTAAATTGGAGCTACTGTATTGTACTTAATGAGTAGAAATAGTAAATTGTGAATAATATAAGAAGAAATATGAACTGCAAAAAATTAAAATTGGAGAAACAAGGATGTTGAACTTGTGGAATAATACCCCTTATATTGATCATAATCTAAAAAAAAAACAATGTGCATGGGCCTCTTCAAGGGGCAACCTCCAATTGAGTAGAGCTATACTACAATGAAAATACTCAACAAAACATTACATAGCTTTCTACCTCTACAAATAGTTTCTTACTAGAAAAACTCTAACCACTTATAATCCCATCATTAATGAGTGCAAACCACCTAGGTGACATTATTTAATAAAAATGACCCTTGTACATTTCAAAACCACACATCAAGTATCTGATGGACCTTATTTAAAGAAGATGGCCTCATACATTAATTAACTAACTTCTAAATATCCCAAAGTAGAGAGGTTAGGATAAGGCCCTGACATTCCCTCGCTATTCAAAATAAACATTATCCTCAAGGCTAGAGGTGTGGAAACTCATGTAAAATCATGGTTGGTTCCCATGTATCATATTCAAGCTATGATTACTTCCAATGGATTAGGGCTTCCCAAATAGTGTGTTGGCATATATGATGACCTCTAGTTTCTAATATTGCCTCCAATAATAACCAAACGAAACCTTCTTCATCAAGTTCAAGAAGGTTTATCTCAAATTTGCAATTCAACCCCACTACCTTTTTCAAGTCACACATGTGAAAGACTAGGTTGATATTGAAGTGGACATAAAGAGTCATTTTGTAGCTGAATTTTCTAATGTGTTGGAGGATATGATAGGGTCCACAAAAATTTGGTGGTAGCTTTGATTGTCTCTTGTCTTTGAGGGAAGTCTATTTCTATGGTTGGATATAAAAAAAACCTAATCCTCTTCTTCAAAGGAGCAGTCAGAGTGATGTTGATCGGCTTATTGCTTCATCTATTTTGAGACAAAACCAAATTATCTTTAAGCACAATGAGAATGTTAAGTGTGTGATCTAGTTCTTGAACCTTGGATGTCCTTGGAAAGTATGAAGTGACTGAGGGGTGTTTTTAGACATAGAAAAATTCATAAGGAGACATTTTGGTAGCACCATAATAGGTGGTATTATACCACCATTCAACATGTGGGGCCCATTGAACTAGTTGGTGTTGTCGATCTGTTGCAAGACATCACAAATAATTTTCCAAGAACTTATTGACCACCTCTATTAAACCATCTACTTGAGGATGATAATTTGTGCTCATTTTCAAACACGTGCCTTGTAGTTTAAATGACTCCAGCCAGAATTTGCTAGTGAATGTGGGATCACGATTTGTCATATTGGAAGTAGGTGTGCCATGTAATTTAAAAATATGATCCATGAATGCTTGGTTAACTGTGGATGACATAAATGGGTGATTTTAGACACTAATTTGAGCATATTTTTAAAGGCATTCAACTACCACCATGATGATATATTTATTGCTAGCTTTAGGGAGTACAACTATAAAATCCATGGAAATGTTAGCCCAAACAGTGGTTGGGATTGGTAGTGGTTGCAATGCCCCAAGTGTCTTCACAATATCACCCTCATTCCTTTAACAAGTGTCACATTCATTTACAAACATATGGATGTCCTTTTTCATGTAACATACCCATCCCCTAGCTAGGTCACGTCACTGCTAAAACAACTCACTAAAATTTCTGATACTAAATCAAAATGTGGAAATCATCACACAACATAACATTATTACACTTTCAAATGTCTATGCTACTAAAAAAAGTAAATACAATTTCTTAAATATGCATAGAATAACTAAAAACCTACAACAATGTCCCACCATATTGACAGGGATTTAAATGCATCATTCTTCTCACATCA
Source organism: Picea abies (assembly GCA_900067695.1). NCBI lineage: Eukaryota > Viridiplantae > Streptophyta > Pinopsida > Pinales > Pinaceae > Picea > Picea abies. Next base: position 297 of record CBVK0101468010.1, on the reverse strand, counting down.
AGAAATAATATCCCAATATAATTCAGAGTAAATTGCACAACAACTATATCAACATCATACATGTATAAACACAACAAATACCAACACTTATCTTATAAAATCTGCAACCCGCTGCAGAGGATTGACATTCCTCCCAACTGTAGCCTTGTTGTTCCAGTTCTGAACAACAAGACACCCCCGATATGGGGCTATGAATCCATAAGAGACAGAGGTCCCTAAGCTTGGTTAATTCCCCTCTTTCAACAGTTAAACTCTCAGCTAATTCCAATCCACCAACAAACTTCCCCTCAACCTGCA
>CBVK0101467999.1:0-10722 GCA_900067695.1 Picea abies | reverse complement strand
CTCTTCCGATCTCACTCCTTCGGGACTCCGGACTCCAGAAATCTCAAATTTCAAACTTATTTGGCCCCACTGGATTTTCTCCGAAGTCATGGATCTGGTGACACGTGGCTCTCGACAGATCAATGGATGAGATCTTCTCGGATGATCAGACGGTCGAGGTTTTCTCCGACTCTTCGGCTCTCCAGGCTTCAGGAGTCTCAAACCTCAACTGAAAACCTCTCTATCGGATTCCTCCAGAGTTACTAATCTGTTGACATGTAACTTGTTGGCGATCGACGGTTAGTATCTACTTCGGGCGATCCGACAGTTGACATTTACTTCGGGTCTCTGGCTCTCCGGGCCTTGGGAGTCTCAAATCTCAACTTCTCCTCGCTCGCTCTTTCCTAGAGTGCTTTCACCTAGAGCACACAATCGGTTGACGTGTGTCCTCCTATGGATCTATGGTCCCCAACTACTTTGGCTATTCAGAGTTTCGATGTTCGAGCCCTAACCTGTCACATCACTGCATGCCTTTGAATTTGTAGGGGCATGCATTGGCGATTTGGAGTAACCCTCTTTTCACCCTGTAATTCTCCTGATGCTGACACATAACCCCTAAGGGAAACCGTGGTTTGGATTGTGGGACCGTCTTGGGAAATTATCTCTCGAGCAACTCGATTCCCCGCAATGCTTGCTGGTCGTTAATCTCTCTCTCCAATGGGATCCGACGGTCGCGACCTTTAACATTGCTTCCTTTTCATCGGATGACCCCTATTCGCCTGTCCTCTGATCCAACGATTCTGGATCTCCCCGATCCTACAGTGGCGATCGTTCCTGAATTAAAAGGAACGATCATGATTCCTTGAACTCCTTACAATGGAACTCTAACGATCCAACTCCTGCGTGTCTTCTGCAACGCGATTGCTCCTGAGATTTTCAACTTCACGGTCAGAGTTTGATCTCGACCATGAGATTCTGACCAACAGACCTGGCCCATACCGGCCTGACGTTTCAACCAGAAGCTCTGATACCAAACTGTAACATACCCAGCCAGCCACAGGCCGGGGTATGCTATCTGCAAGCCCACCCTCAGACTTTTTTCTCACACTAATACCTTCTTTGTTTATTAAGATGCATAAGATAACAAATTTAACAACATGCACATCAATATCCATCTAGCATGCATAATCTAAAGATTATGTTAAACGATAATTAAATATACACAACGTACATACATTCATATACATGTAAATGATAGTTAAATTACACAACGAAATACATTCAAACATAGATAGTAATATCATGACAGAGAGCACTTATCTTTATGAAAGATGACACCAACTAGCTGCATACCAAGGATGTTCCACCCAACCATAAACAATGCTGCTCCAAATATCAACAATGGTGTCACCCTCGAGCCAAGGCTATGAATCCACAAGGACGGTTTCAGAGTGTAATTGGGTTCCCAAACCAGTCAACTCTCAAGCAATCACAGGTTTCCCGACACCCACAACAATCCAAGTACCCAACTCTCTTCTACCCAACATGTGCCACCTGAGAGAATGAACCTCCACCCTTCTCTGCCACGTAGTTCCTCAGACAGTCCTTCTCCTTCCTGCGAGGGCTTCCAGCACAGTTGGTCCAGAATCTCAATGCTATAATTCTCAGGACTCACAGTTGTGAGCAAAACAGGGCACGAGCCAATGCCTTTTAGACATGCAGGCCCCAGGTCACGGCTGGATCACACTAGTGACCACTACAACCTACTATCCTATGGCTAAGTTCTTCAAAAGCTCCGTTTCCTTTCGCTTTGCCAAGCCAAGACGCAGGTGAGGATGGGTCGATGAATGGGTTAGGGAGTGCATGGGAGTGTGTGAGGAAAGAATGGGTGAGTGAACGGGAAAAAAATGCACAAGTCATCAGTTAAACCCCCCCATCAGACCAGAGGCGAGTTTAAGTAACCTCGTGGGGAAACAAGAACCTCATGGCCTTCCCCAAGAAGCTCCCGTAACTGATCCCCTCCCTTAGACAAAAAGGGTAATAAAAAGATAGGAATAACACTTAGTCCCTCAAGCTTCCTCTCTTGTGGAATCATAGCCCCCTATAACTCTAGTCCTTGTCCGTCTAGCAGGCATCGATGTGTTTATTATTATTAATAATCAAAACATTACATTTCTTGGGCATACTGGCCCTTCAATAATTGTCTGGGCACTGTGGCCTCTCATCATTGTAACGATACATTATTAAAAAATGGGGGTTCAAAACCTGGGGTGTTACAATATTCCTATGGGTCTTATGTCAATACCTCTTATTATTATATTCTTTCCTTTTAATTACATAGTGAGCCTATTCCATTATTATGGCCACATTACATTCATTACCCCTTTGGGTACCTTCCTAGGTACCTCCTATTATCCTCTCTAAGTACATTACAAACCATGTGATATTAATATTGACATAATTTTAAGGGTGTTCAACTCCAAAAATAATTCAACAATCATATATGAAATTCAACAACAAATAGTCATAAGCAAAGCATACATCCTTCATAAAATATGTCGTGAAAAGAATAATGCTTATGTCATTTGCTCACACATACCTTTCCAAGATAAAACCATAGTCTACAACAATTTAGTTCTTTTACAGAGACTAAGGGAGAAAGAGACATTTCTCACAAAATTATATTAAAGGCATTAATCTCAGGTACCCTTGAGGTCAGTTTTATCATTAATAACCAACCACACTTATTAGTCTAATTCACTCAATCAAATTGCATAGGAATTCATCCCCAAAGCAAATGACATATTTAATTTTCATAATCCCTTTGTGAACAAAGTTGCAAAGACTATTCAAGCATGCACCCAAGGGGCATTTCTATATGTTTGAAAAACATAGTGTCAAGTATGCATAAACTACTAGAATGGTAAGCTATTGACTCTTTGATTTACTCCTATTTAAGGTCTAGTTTTCATAGGATTGACAATACAATATGTACTAAAGGCAATCTAAACTTTGTTTAAATTGCACCCCATTAAAATCATGCACATGAAAACTCATGATAACTTCTAAGGGAACAAATAGACACATTGATGCAACTAAGAATGAAAATATTCATCCCATGCATTTTATCACAACCAGTCACTTTTCATAAACAAAATGAAATGATGTCTCATAGAGAAAAATAAGGTAACTGTAGGTAAACTGCCAAGCATAAAGAGAGAGCTTATCTAAAATTGAAGCAACCAACAAACTAACTGAGGGTGGGCACTTTTCCACCAAACCATAGGCTTACTTCCACTAGTCCTTTCTACAACTAGCCACCCCCTAGCCAGACCTGATACCACCAAGGCGAATTTGGAAAAAACTCTCTTACATGTAAGAGTTCAAGAAAGGATTCCTTTCTCCACTATGTGTAGGGCCTCCATGACTTTCAGGTGCTCCTATGTTGGCCTTCTCAACACCTAAATGGATCCCTTCACTGATCCATAGTTCCTCAATGATCCCTTCCCTGATCTACAGTTCCTCAGTGATCCCTTCCCTGATCCACAATTCCTCAATGATCCCTTCCCTTGTGATTATCATGCGCACCCAACTATGCAACAAATCATGACCCTCATACTCAATGAGTTCAAGAACTTCCCCACGCCGGTTTAGGGAAACGAAGTCAAGGTTTACGAACTTGTTTTCACATGCAATGGCTCCACTCTACGGACACAGACTAGTTTCTCCTTCCCATTTGTGTGCATCTACCCAAAATTCATGATTTTCTCCTTTTATCCATGCAACTCGAGTCATGCACCAAAGTCTTTCCCACTCCATGAATTTGTTGTTAGGAGACTTCTCAACCACCATCCCATGCTTACATAATTCTGAGAAGGAGACATCTCAACCAACTAGGTTTTTCTCTTTAAATGATTTGGGTTGGAGGGAAAATGAGTGAAACATTTTTCAAATTCAAATCTTAGTATAATAGTCTTGGAAAGGGTGTCTTGGAATTATTTACAAGGTGAGCCCCCCAAACCCCCTCACCATTCTTGTCTCATGGTATCATGGTCCCTATAGGAACTCGTGCCCTTAATCAGTTGCTGACATTTTCCATTAATTAAAAACAATATACATATACATTGTCTTTGATTTGTCTAGTTCAACTTGGCATGATAACGGAATATTCATGCCAAAATAAAATGACACTAAACATAATAATTACAAATTTAAACTAGGGGTCAAAATGGGGATGTTACAGGTTTTTAGATAATTGAAAACATAATCCAAATAATGTTTTAGAATTAGATTTCGATCAATAACCAAGTTGTGTCCTGCATTTTGGTGTTATCTTCTTGCATTACTTGAAAAAGTGCAAACTTAATGAAAACCTATTTTGGCAAACCCAAATATTGGAAATGGTAATAATCTGGGAAAATGTGGCATCTAGGTTTGGTTAGGAATCATATTGACTCTAGTTTAATAGCTTTGTTTTTTCTTCTGCATCCTTTTTTCTAGGGGTTTGCTTGCATCTTTCTAAGGCCCTCAAGGCTGATTTCTATTTTGTGTAAAAGTGTTAATTTTGTGATCTCCTCGCACAACATCAACTTTTTGGATTCAAAGTGGAAAAATAATAATATATGCAAGTTTGGAATGTTGTAAAAGGCACTCATAATTTTTTATCATTCAATTTGGACTTGTAATGAAGCTTGGATATGTATTTTTGTGAAATTGGTCAAGTCAGGTCAAATCAAGATTTTTGCTATTTTTTTGTTGTTTTGACAAGTTTATGATGAGCATACAACAATGATATTGGAAATGATGGAACATGATTTTGTCAAGGTGAAACAATTTATCCCTATACCCTTGGATTCCATGTGGCTTGCCCCTATATGGATTAATGTGCATTTCCCTAAGCCACCTTAGGTTAAATTGTACTTTGTTTTGATTACAAGAATGCAAAAAATTCAATTTTGGTTAAGTTGTAATGATCACAATGGTTCCCTAAGCTTATAATCATGTGGTTTATTGGTGTTTAAGGCACATGCATGGTTCCATTTGTATTTAAATAATTTATTTCATGTTTAGGTGTTTTTTTTCGTATCAAAAGTTAAATAAGTCTAAATTTATTGGCAAAGAGTTTGTTGTTGGTGGGTTGGTTGTACTAGTTGCTCTAATTTCCTTATAAAAATAATCATTGTTTCTGAGATCAAGGAAGAGGTTATCGGTAGAAGAGTCAAATAAATAGATATGATTTGATTAATGATTTAAATATGGATAGATTAAGGTTGATTTAATCAAACTCTTAGTGTGATTTATATAATTTCAAAAGTGATGAAGACTATGGATGTAGATGTAGATTATTGTGGTGTGATATTGATAGTGTGGAAAAAATGGTAATAAAGGCCCAAAGAATTGGTCATTTGATATATAAATATTATGTTCTATTCTTCCGTTTTTTCATAGTTTCTCCATATTTACTTATGTTCATGGTAATTTTTTATTTTCATTTTTTTTTGTGTATGAGAAGTTGTTGTTTTTTTCATTTACTTTGTTAGCATGCGATTAAGCATCGGATCACATTGACTTATGATTATGATATATGGATGTACTTGTGTTATTCAATATTTTTCTCCTAATGTATAAGTTATTGTGTAACTCATCATAATATTACTTTTGGGGAGATATATTATTCTAGGTGGCCATTTGAAAAAATGGTCATGGTATTGGCAGTTTTTGAGTAATGATATTTTGGCACATTTTTTTGGGTATTTCCCATTAATTTCCGTGGTAGTTATGCCCAAGGCATTGGGACCCGAATCATTCTATTGCAATGTTCTTTATAACAAGCTAAATAAGACCCAAAATAGAGCACCAAGTGAACATTTATAATTTTGGAAAGGTTCCCCTTTCTCTGAGAGAACTCAAAATCATCTAGCTCAACCTTTCTGCTCAACCCAAATCACACTAGGGTTAGGGTTTTAGTACTTTATTATTTTCTTCCCAGGTTTGTTTTGGAGTTATGATAAAACATAGTTTCATCTGTAACACCCCCTTTTTTACTTTAGATTTATTGTTATATTTATTCATGTGTCGATGCTGATTATTTTGAGTTGATTTTATGGTGATACTTTATTAGTGATGTCTTTGATGCATATGTACGATCACTAAGAATTTAGTACATTCGATATTCATTTTGTGATTATGTTGTTGTGTTGCACATGATTATATCTATGAGTTGATTATATGACATGATGTTGTATTAAACTATTTACGATGCACAATTGGTTATTAATGGAATGAAATGACAAATCATGGATGATGTTTATCTATGTATCACCTAATTTTGGGACTTGCACCAACTAGGGATAGCCGTTGGGAGAAATTGGAAGTGGTTATTAGGGACTGATGACTATTATGGATACTATCCTCCATTTTGGTCAAGGGGGAAAAGTTGGCAAAGCATTGCTAAGTTTCCATTGCATTTTTTACTGAGGGTTTAAATCTCTAACTTGAGATCACCACTTCAATTCAAGTTTACCCTCTACCCTACACCTAGGTGTTCTAGCTAGCTTGAGGTTGTCCCAAATTCGACCACTTAGGGATATCTTTGAGTCTTATGAAATACATGATTTTTTATGGTGAATGGACGGTGATCTATGGTTTCAATGCATGTGTTGGTGCAAGTTTTACGGGTTGGAATCAAGAGGTAATCATATTCAATTAATCATTGATAAAGTTCAAAATTATTCACATACATAAGAAAGTATTACCCCTCCTGAAGTACATTTTGCTAAATCATTTCCATGTTACATACCTATCCTCTTTTCACTCATTACATACTATGATGTTGCTCACTGAATTTTATTATATGACTCAAGTTAAAAACCATTAGGTGACAAGCCATTTAACCACTATGTTAAATAAGGAAATACTCATTTTCTAAACAACTAAAACTAGGCCCTTGGCCTTATGCATTTTGGCTATGCTATTAAACTGACAACCAGTGCTCCAAGCTCCATTACCCATTCCTCATTTGACCAAAATTAGGCCAAGTCCAGTAACCTTATGCCCAAATATAGGCACCTTGCTCAAGCTCCATTACCCATTTCTCATTTGACAAAAGTTAGGCCAACTCCAACCAACTTATACCCAAATATGAGTGCCTTGATAAGGTCAACGACTCAAGCTCCATCACCTAATATATATTTTTTTTCATTACCCATTTTTCATTTGACCAAAATTAGGCCAACTCCAACCACCTTATGCTTAAATTTGAGAACCTTGATAAAGTTCAAAGCCCAAGCTTCATTGCCCAAAATTTGTATGCACTTCACATTAAATAACGATGGAATCAATCTTTCATATGAAGAGATTTTATCTCATTTTCACCTTGCATGTGGTATAATTCTCATTAAAAAACATTGAAATCAATCTTTCATATGAAGAACTTTTAGCTCATCTTGCATGTGGGATAATTATTCAGAGAAAAAAAGGTTGTGACCTCAATGATTCCATGTTTACCTTGCATGTGGGATAATTCTCCAAAGAAAGAAAGGCCATGACCTTGACTACTTCCAAACTTAAGCACGTTGCTAGAGTTAAATCTAAGGCCGAGCTCTAAAATGGAAGAACTCACCCCCCACCCATCCATTCATTGAAGCAAGCCACATATCTAAAGAAGATTTTTTTCCAACTTCCTTTGCTTGTGGGATCAACACTACTAAAAACAAGACAATGCCCAACTCACTTGTGGAGGAAACTAGGGTGCAATAAACAAATATATATCTTGATAATCTAATGTTGGGTGGACAGACTGCACATAGTTTGACATGAGTATCCTTGTTTTTGGGAACATGGGTATGATTCCCATCACAATCCAAGCATATTGCCACTCAACCTACTATAAAGGTGGCACCATGAGTTAACTAATGAAGGATTGTCATAATAAAAAACATATTTTAACCTTGTTCATGAGCATCAATAAGCAATATAGGAGGATCTCTTGTAATTTGTTGGTGGTGGAGTGACTTCAATGCATGCACTCATTCTTCAATCACTTTGAGTTTTGTCTATTCATTCCTAGTTAATTCCATTGTGATTAAATGAAATCATTATGATTTGGTGGATCAAAGGCTCATCACACATGAGGATTGAACATGTGGTGTTTGCATGGTTGGTTCAAGTGAATGTCATTGTCAATTCTAAAAAAATTCATTAGTATGATGGACACTCCATTTGGGGGCCAATGAACATGGGGGTCCATTGGCAACACATTAACCATAATTGTGCCATGTGAACATGCTTCCGAGTTATTCCCAGGTAGGTAAAAAATTATTGACCCATCCCTTGGGTGTGGGAACCTCATCATCAATGGAAAAAAAATCATGAACACTCCATCCAAATTTATAGTACATCTGCCTTGATCACAATCTATGTGCACATAGCTAGTCAACGAAATATTTGTTTAGAGGGAGCTACTCAAGCCTTGCGAGAGTTAATATCACACCCCAATGGTAATGATATGATATTTTTGCACCAATCATGAAGGATAGGATGGTCCTTGTGAAAATAATGATGAACAATCACTACAAGATTTGGAAATTTTGTAAAGGGTTGATTGGTGTAAAAGTTGAAAAAGGATTCTAATACTGGATCATATCTCTATCTACAGAAATAGTAGGAAATATACATCACTGTGAATATCTTCTGAGCCTTCATAAGGTCATGTATCCATGCTCTATGTCGAGGATATGGGTGTTGATTTATGCCTTTTCTCCAGTTATTGCAATTAATCTCTGATGGATGAGGACTTTAGGGGTCCCTTAGGTCTACTTTAAGTGGGCCTACCTCTACTCCTGCAAGATACAGAATAAGGCATATGGACTCAAACTCATTTATGTTATGATCCTCATTATATAAGATAATATGTATCTACACATGTATGTATATATATTAATAGCAATTTTTGGCACTCGCTATGGTATAAATATATGTGGTTGGTTTTAATTTAACAACAGTCATTAATGGTGCTAGTGTAGTAGTAAGATGAAGACTATGAAAGAAAAACAAATAATATTGATGCCCATATTGTTGGCACAAATTCGAGGCCAAGATTCTCTGTTGCAGTCTAGGAACGCTGGCATTTTCAACCTTCCGTAATAGAATAAGGTCTCACTCGATGCGTAGTCAAGACATGTAAAATGAGGGGAGTTATAGATAATACCAAAGTAGATATACTTCTACAACATATAGATCCATTGCTTTAGCCATTAAACCCATATCACGATAGCATTCAAACATTAGGAAAAAGAATAAGCATACACACAACAGATCTATAGATTCCATTCATATCAAGAAAAGATAACCATAAAAGAAATTTTAGGGCCCGAATCACATAATTATATTACTTGCAGTAGTATAAAACTACAGTCATATATTGTAGACCCAAAAAATCTCTTCTCAAACTACAGATATCTCTATTACATTATCACGCCTGGAGAGATCATACTCTTACATTAGGGAACAACATTCTATAGGATTCATTGCAAATATTTTGGATCCATTCGACTAACTAGGTTGCTATCTCACGCAACAGGTGAACCAAACGAACTCTCTAGCCAGTGAATTCCTTCACTTATTTATGTCTTTTCTGCCTTGAAAAAATCAATTGACTAAATAAAAACCTCCTTTATCCACCCCCAATATTGTCCCGTAGATTTCTAAGCCTCCATCTGTCACACGACTTGTTTTAATTTGTCCGCCACTTAGTTATCCTTACTAGATCCCTCTTCAAATGAAGGGACCAACTCCAAGACAATCTGTAAGGCCCATTGGCGAAAACTGGCATAATTATCTAGGTGGTATTGCCATTCCTATACCAAAATAGATGCACCCGCAACAAATTCCTGAGTAACAACGACATTGGGTTCTGGAGGTTTAGTGGTGATAAGTTTTTTCCACTCTGTATCCACCATGGATTCCAATTGATACATCTAAACAATGAGTTTGAATTTGTGGAGTTCCTTCTTTGCAGTCTGGGCGACATCAAACAGTTAATCGAGGCGATTGTCAGCCTCTTGAATTTCGATGAATTTATCATGTTGTGCAATTGGATATGTCATGGCCAAGGTCTCCGCATTCAACTTTTCGATTTGGGCTCTCAACTCTTTAGCTGGCTTATTCCGTCTCTTAAGCATACCAACCCAATTATTCACCATAGTAAAAAAATATCTGCACTCCCTAGTCTTCCGGTGGAGGGAGAACCAAACCACATCCCCTTTTGCAACGAATTGTGTGATATTTTGTAATATAGATTTGGGTTTTTCTTGTTCCTTCAGTCGAATAACATCCCTTTGCTGTTGTAAGGTCTCTGTATTCTCAACCAACTAGGACCATGCTTGTGCAAGAAGGTCAACATGTTGCAATGGTGCAACATGAGCATTGTCATTGGGTAACTGAAGGGAAGCCTGCCGAAATATGGGCCAAGTTTCAACCAATTTCCCAATTACAACGTCAACATGCAAAAGTCATGTTGATGATCACAGTCCTCTGATAATTCTGCTAACTCATGGCGCAATTGTTGGGTCTGTTGTGTTAATTCTTCACTGGCCTTCTCCTCTAGAATGGTGCATTGCTCCACTTGGGCAATAGAAGATTGCATAAGATGCACCAATTATGGGGTTGACCAAGATGAAAAATCATTCCTGCGGATGGTCTAACAAACAGGTAGCTTTGAAGCAAGGGGTTGGCCACTGGAAA
>CBVK0101467998.1:0-15189 GCA_900067695.1 Picea abies | reverse complement strand
GATGGTCTAACAAACAGGTAGCTTTGAAGCAAGGGGTTGGCCACTGGAAATGAATCTTTCAGAGTAACTAGGGATGGAAACACAATTAGGACCGGGAGAGGTAGGATGGAAATTTCGGGCAAGCCGTTCTTGGAAAACTGGGGGTAACAAAGAGACAACATCTGTGCATTCCAAATAGATTTGTAAAATGGCACATTATTGCCGAGGGTCCTAGATTAATGGTTCAACTTTATCATTGATAGAACTTGTGCTTTGAGCATAGGTTGCTTCTTTGGGAATGTCCATAGGATCTTGTGGATGATCGAGAATTGAATGAGACATCTCTTCTACAGACTTTTGGATCTCAGGGTTAGGGAAACTCACTCGAGGAAAAGCTTGTGGTGCATTAGGTGAGATAATAGGTGCATTAGTAGTACTTTCGTCGGCTTGAGCAACATACTCACTGTTGGCCATTGCATCATTAGTGTGAGTAGGGGACAACTGAGTTACGAGAGGAGCTATCTGCAACAAAGGTAGTTTACTGACAGCTAGGTTCTTCAACGATCAGGGTAGAATGGGGATCAATTAGAGTGACCACATGTTCATCATGGATCATGATAATGGGGACAACAAACTAGGTAGGGGTCTGAACTAGTGTCTATGGTGGAAGCGAAGCAATAGGGATGGAATCAGTAACAACAAGGAGACTAGTAAAATGATATGGTGATATGGTGCAAAATTTCTTTGGCAGAACTGAAAAAAACAGCTTCAAATACCTCTTTAAAACCCTTACTTGTGGAAACAACACTGTCAGGAATGAATGAGAACTGCGGTAGCACAGGGGTTGTCTTTGGCAAAGTTATTCATTTGAGTCTGAATTCTAACCAAGAGGAAAGCATTGTCTCTTTGTTGTTGTGCTGGGACCAAGAACATCTATATTAACTGAAACTTCTCTATATTAACTGAAACTTCTCGTTGTGAAATTAGTGGCATCTAATAGGACACCCCCGAATCCTTCCTAATCCTCTTCACACCTGGAAAAAAGAATACTTCTTTATCCATGTTAGAAAATTGGATATGTCAAAATCAGAGCACTACTTAGCTTCTCTTTTAAGATATTAAAATCTTGATCACATTCATGGGTCCAATGAAAAGCTTCATCTTTTTTCAACAACTTCTCCAGGGGGGAAATTATACTTGTGTAATTCCTTATCAACATGTGGTAATATCTAGTATGACCCTGGGTGGATCACAACTGCTTGACATTTGTAGGGGGAGACATATTGATAATGACAACTACCTTTGTAGGATCAACTAAAACTCCTTCTTTGCAAATAATATGTCCTAACAGGTTTCCAAAGGGCACATAGAAAACACACTTTTAAGGTTTAATGAAATATGTAATTGTATGCACCAGTCAAACATCAGATGAAGCAATCCTACGTGTTCTTTCAGAAGGTTGTAAACAGTCAGGTCATCCATGTACACTTCTAAAAACTTATGAATAAAATATCGAAATGCAACAACAACAATTCTAAAGAAAACGACAGGGGAATTCTTAAGCCCAAAGGGCATGACATTGTAAGGAAAAGAGACCCATTTAGTAGTAAAAGTGGTCTTCTTCTTATCTTCCTCTACAATACGAAATTAGTGATATCTTGAAAACCCATCAGTAAGATAATATGCTTCTTTTCCAGCCACTTGATCTAACACTTCATCATTGAAAGGAGTAAGGAAAGGATCATGTACACATGCTAAATTCATACTTCTATAGTCAACACAAACCCTTTTTCCTTGGTGTCTTTCTTATTATGTATAACATTTGGAACTAATCCAATCAACTTCATCCATAGGGAATATTGGTCTAGCTACAAGCATCTTGCCAATTTTCTTCTTGACCTTTTCTTTAACCCTAGGATTTAAGTGATAAGGCCCGTGTTTGATTGGTTTGGAATCAGGTTTAAATTCTATTTTCATCTCCCCCAAATATCGCTTGATTCCCTTAAGCTCTAAAAAAATATTTGTAAACAAGTCCTCATATTCCCACAACAATGCCTAGATTTTTGTCATTGTTTGTTCATCCTAGCAGTCTCCTAGAAAATCCAACTTAGGGTGGTCTTCACTCCCAATGTTCCTCTTCTACAACTTTAAAGGTTGGGTATATGAACTACTAGGGCTTCCTGATTGAGTATCTTTAACTTCTCTCATTCCCATATATTCCTTAAAAGTCATATGTTGAAGCCCCTCCAAATCTTGAGGATATTCATGATCTTTGTCAATCCTACTGCAACTCATAGTTACCTTTGCAGGTGATGGTTATGAATTAAAATTAAGAAAATATTTTTTCTCAGGACATAGAATAAGGGAACATTTGCAATTCACTTCATTAGAATTTTTTTTCCCCTTAATCTGTTGCAATAGAACTATGACTTCTGAAAACTTACCAGTGAAGGAAAAATCATGACAAAATTGAGTTTCCAGTACCTTCTAACATGTAGTCTGTTTCTTGGTCTCCTCACGTGCATACTAGGATTTTGGTATTGTCTCTAAAGAGTGGACAAAATGATGCACCCATAATTGAGAAGGTATTTTCTCAACTTCCCACATCCTGAGACAATGCTCAATATGAGCAACTGGATCAGAGGAGCCATCATAATATTGCAAAGTTAAGAACTGATTTTTCATCTTCTTGTCTTCCTTTGACTAATAGACTTGTGACAGAGGGAGGACGTGATATTGAATAGCAAGATTAATATCATCCTAGTAAGAAAGTGTTACCTTGTGATTAGCCCACCATCTAGTAGGAGAAGATCTCAGGGATATATCAAGAGATGAAATTCGATGCTCCTTCGTAACCTTATCCTCCATGTGAACAAGAAAACTCTACAAATATGAAGTCCCATCATATGTTGGACAATTACATATTTCATTCCCAATCCATCGTATTGAGCAGATAGTTACACAACATTTGGAGAAGTTCTTATATCGTCCTTGTTCCAAGTTATTAAAATATACCTTAGAATCCGCATCCAAAAAATGAACACTTCACCAACTCACTGAGTCATCTACAGTGGGGTTAATATAATCAACTTTTTTTCTTGTAGTCATGTGATATAATTGATCAAGGAAATCCGTCTCCAAAGCATCATCAACAAGTTTAGTATATCTTGGGCCTTGATATGGATCTTGTTATCGCACAATCTGTACTTTCCCAAAGCCCAAGGAAAGTGAGGAGGATTTGCGTAACAAAAAGATTTCCTATCACTGTCACCTTAATAAGAGATCCCCACGTTGATCAGATGTATTCACTAATTCTAACCTAGGGGTTACCTGACCAGGATTAGATGGTCTGATCAGATGCATTCACTACCCTATCAGCATTGAAAATTCAAAAGAACTTGTTCATGCTTGAGAGGTATGACCAAATTGTTATTATTGCATGGGGCCTTTGCTTCAATTCTTTTCTTCCCTCTTTTCTCTTTTTCTTTTCTTTTCTTTTTTATTTTCTTTTCCACAAATTATTTGAAGAATGCAATATCATTTGTGAACCAAATCACCAGATGCAGATAATATCCAAGTCATAAGATGATTCCCATAAATTATGGGGTGATAACAACTGTCACCTTAATAAGAGATCCCCACGTTTTAGGAGTAGAAGGAGGTCTACCCCAAGGGAGGCGTCCCTAGTGACCTAAAGGGCTGGGTAAGCTAATGATAAGGATAAAAGTACCCCCCCTCTCACTGGTCACTCAAGTCAAAGGTGTCACAAGGTTTACCTCCAAGAGGGATGAAGCAAATGAAGATATTGAAGTCTACCTTCTCGAGACAAGACAACAAAGCAAATATGTGGTATTTTCAAGTACAAATATGATAGTAAAGCTTCACGATACAGTAAACCAAGTGAAATGATGATGGATGATATATAAAAAATGCAGCGAAATGATAGTTTACAACAACAAAAAATATTTTGTAACGACTGCAAGAAATATGCCTCAAAATTGCTTGAAAAAGACAATGAAAAGATGACATTTAATACTTGGAATGATATTAACTTGTCACAAGCAAATTTTGAAGTAATTAACTAGCAATTTATATCAATTATGCAGAAATTTCGCTACTTTTAGATGGCTGTAGCAAACATTTATAACAACAATAATACAATTAGTGTTCTATGCTAAATTAGTGTTAGTAATTGTTAGTAAAAGCTTGAGAGAATAAGGTTTGAGCATTTGATCAATCTTCCAACAAGAGATAAGTGAGAACTGGTGCCTTTTAGGGTGTATGGATTCAATTATATTAGAACAATAACTTGGAGAAATAACAATGATTATACTTGTCTAAGAGATGAAAAGGTTATGCTAAATTAGTGTTAGTAATTGTTAGTAAAAGCTTGAGAGAATAAGGGATTCCTGACTTTGATACAAACTCGGTTCTTACTTATTCTACCTTACAGACCATGGGTCTGGGGGAAGGGAGCTCAAATGATTCCTTGCAAGGGTTGACTGCGGGCACTACTGTCCCTTTTAATGCTATCCCTTACGGTGGGGCCATATATCTCCTTCGTCCCCTTCACTCGGTAGTGATTTTCAATAGCCAATTAGGCCGAACACTAATTATAGTTTGTTTGGTGAAGGCAATGTAGGACCTTCGTCTTATAGAACGTCAGTGGGATCTATGTTGTTCTCTTTTTTAGTGCATTTGGAAACAAGGCTTTCTCTTTGTCCGCTTTCTTGACTGGGGGCAACCCCAACTTTAATTAACAGAACCCGGTGCAAGGTACCATTCCTTCATAGCGAGCAATGACTGGAGTTTACTCCACACAAGGTCTTTGGAATCCTTGGTAGGGCTCGGTTCCCTCGCAAGGAATGTCAATCAGGGATAACCCCTTCCATACACAATGGAACCCCACACAAGGCTCTATTCTCATTCCCGTTGGATCGACTGGGGGCATCCCCTTCCAAGTTCGTTGGAACACAATGCAGGGAATAATCCCTGCACAATCTATGTCGTCCAATTTTGGTAGTCAATCGATGATGCCTCAACAGACATAGTTTCCCTTTGCTGGTCAAGGCCATGGTTTTCACCAAAAACTTGGCTAGCAATCCAACTTTTCCTGACAGCCTGGTGCCAGTCAAAATCTAGGACCCTCTTTTCCTGTAAATAATTCACAACAGAAACTATCCTTTCTGGAATCTCTACATCTGCCAGACTTGTCGAGATTACTGAATGACCCATTTTATCATGATCTGCATTGGCCCCCCATGCTAGCTAATTTTCCTTCATATATTCCAAAATTTGAGGGAAAGCTTGGTGAAGATCCAGGGGATCATGTGATTACCTTTCACTTTTGGTGCTCATCAAACTCACTGAAAGATGACTCTGTCCAGTTGTGCCTTTTTCAATGCACTCTTATAGGGGGTGTTGCGAAGTGGTATATTGAGCTTGATGGCTTGAGGTACTCTTACTTTAATGACTTGGGGATGGTCTTATTGAACCATTTCCAATTACCTGTGAGATACGATGTCGACACCGAATTGCTGGCCAAATTTGAGAAAACCAAGGCTGATCATATCTCTGATCATATCCGATAATGGCGGTGAAGAAAGTGCTTGATTAAGGTCAAGGTCCCTCCTGCTTTCTTTCTTGAGTGGTTCTTGAAGTCTTTGGTTCCATGCGTATCCAAGGACGTAACGACTTCCGAGGTGTTTTCAAAAGAGGAGGATATTATGAGAGCCCAACAACTTGAACTGATCTACTCTCAGTTTGGCATGGACTATGAGATCTTACCAAATGTGCCATGATATACTCTCGATAAGGCCAAGAAAAAATCTGGGCCCCATGCCGACGACACCGTGGGCTCAACACAAAGCAAGTCCACATATCTGTTGTCGAATCAATTGCAAAAATTGTCGATATAACACACTGTGGCCATCCAGACTCCGAGTTCAGTTGTTCCCCCTACCCAGATGTCAGATGTACATAGTGTGCAGTCGATGAATCCCAAGGCCAACTAGTAGACCGAGGGAAAGAATAAACAACGAAATAAGAAGGGTAGAGGGGATAAAAATTCTACCAACAATGTTGGTGGGGGGAAAATGGAGAAGAAGAAGTTGAAGTATCTGTGTAATTTTTGCATGGAAGACCACTCGACTCACCTGTGCCCTTAGCTTGCAGAAGCCCAAAAGCTATTAGAGCAGCAACATCCTGTTGTGTTGACAAACCCTTTTCCACAAAGGAAAAATATGGCTCAGGATTCCGCATCCACAAGCGCGACAGGGGGCAGTCAGGGATCCCCTGCGCCTACCAATAACAACCTGACCGAGAACATTTACATAATGAACATCGATGCTCATTTATCAACTAGGACTCATGACTACAAAATGATAGAATCTGTCGATAAGGGCTTGGAAGTCACTAACCCATCAACTCCTCTCCAAATTGAGAAAGCGGTGGGTGAAACAATGAATCACATCCCTAAAGGTGCGTTTAAGAAGACTTCCCATAATCCAAACGTGAGGGCCGCTCAGAAATACTCCATTGTGGAGGATCTAGCACATACCCCTTACATGATGTTCGCTCTGGAAGTCCTCCAAATTTTACCCTTGTAGAGAAAAGATCTGTTGTCCACCTTGGGAGCGTCAGAGACTACTAACCTAGGAGCAATCATTTTCGATCCAACTGACTTAAAACCTCGTCTTCCTCACCACGTTTCTTTTTAGATAGTAGTGGATTATACCATGAAATATTTTACACGGAACATTTTCCGTACAGTGGTTGATGAGGGTGCCTCGACTTGTGTGATTTTGTTGGCATGTTGTAAGGACATTGGCCAGCCTGAGTTGTCTCCGTCGCCTACGTTGCTTACAAATTTTGACGATCATTCATTTAGAACACATGGAATAATTCCTTCCTTTCCTGTGCAGTTAGGAGGTAAAACTGTGTGTGTTGAAGTTGAAGTGGTTTCTACGCCTCTCGACTACAATCTTTTTTTAGGAAGAAGTTGGACTTATACAATGCATGCAGTGGTTGCTACGGTTTTTCGAGTCTTGTGCTTTCCGCATGAGGGACATATTTTGACCATCAACCAATTGTCCTTCTCTCATCTTGACCCTTCATTGGGGGCCTCCATGGTCCCGATGATTGATAATCCCCAGCCTGGCACTTAGGTGCCGGTTTGTTTCCATCGTTGATGGGAACCTTTGATTACCCACTGCCTTCTAGCGATGTAAAGATTATATCGACTGTTCTTGACCAGCCAAGGGCTGCAATTTTGCAAGTGTCATATTTTCTAACAAGCTACTTTAACGACCCATGGAATTTACCTTTCCCATCGGCCTCGATTGAAGGGATAGGGCATCATGGCATGGCCATGCCATTATCCGTGACTGAGGGTGCGTACAACATTGTCCAACAAACTTCAACCAACCAAGATCTGACTCCCTCACATGAGTTAGATCCAGTTCTTGAGCTTATTTGGGCTCAATATTCTCTTGCCACTCAAGATCCTTTAGACTTGGTCTTGCCCTCTAATGAGGCGATTCTCGAGGAAATGACTGGTCCTGATAGACCTTGGGATGATTTACATAATAGATCTTATTTCCTTCCCGAGGTTAGGAAAATAGAGGCAAGAGAGTTTGTTTTGATCGTGAATGGAGATAGTCCTTGTCCTATCAATCCTCTGGCTATGCACAGATTTTATGCCGAGGGTAACATGGCAAGCATTGCTACAATGATTCCAATCGATATCTATAAAAAACCTTGCATCGCGGAGAATGTTTTCGTGGAAGCGGATTTCTCCCCCAAAGAGATTCGAACTTACACCAAGTTGTTCAAAGAGTTTTGCGCTATTTTTTCCTGGTCTTCCGAGGAAATGCTACACATTGACACACGAATTTTCCAACATGAAATCACAACTTATCTTGATGCGAAACCAGTCTTACAAAATCTTCATCTGGTCAATCCTTAAAAATTGGAAGTAATCAAGGCAGAAGTAGAAAAACTGCTCAAAGATGGTTTTCAATTGACGAAATGGGTGTCGAATCTGGTTCTGGTCAACAATAAATAGGGCACGATTTGTGTTTGTATGGACTTCCATGAATTGAATAAGGCATGTCCGAAAGACAGTTTTCCGACTCTGTTTATCGATCAGATTGTCGATGAATGTGTAGGCTGCGAAGTCCTTTTGTTCATGGATGATTTTTTGGGATACGATAAGATTCAAATCAAACCTAAGGACGAACATACTTTTTTTTTTATTTGTCCTTGGGGTACCTTTGCATATCGAAAGATTCCTTTTGGCCTGAAGAATGCTGGAGCCAACTTTTAGCGGGCCATGTCGTTCACTTTTCATGACCTCAAACACATAGTCGAGGTGTACCTTGATGATCTAGCATCACGTTCTCGCAAGAGATCTGATCATCACACCCATCTACGACTAATCTTTGAGCGATGTCACTACTATCAGATTCGCTTGGATCGTAACAAGTGCAGTTTTTGCATGACGCCAGGTCGTCTTTTAGGTTTCATTGTATCGACAACAAGGATCATGGTCAATTCTCTCAAGGTTGAGCCGATAGTTCAATTTCCTCCCATGTGCATGATATCCCAGCTTGAGAGCTTACAGGGGAAAGCAATTTTTCTTCAGCGTTTTGTCACTAATTACGCCGAGATCACTAAAGGGTTTATGTGTCTTTTGAAAAAAGGGTCCCATTTTTCTAGTATGAAGCTACTCAACTCTCCTTTGAAGTGTTGAAACATGCCCCGACGTTTGCCTCTCTGCTCCAACCTCCTGATTATAACAAAGATTTCTTATTGTATTTGGCTGTTGCAGAGTCGACCATCGACATGGTCTTGGTTTAGGAAGATGATATGCTCAAAGAGAACATTATATATTACTCTATCCGAGGCCTGGTCGGACCAGAACTCAACTACTCTCATGTTGAGAAACTTTACTTGGCAGTTGTTCATGGTGTCCAACGATTCCATCACTACATTTTGCTTTGCAAGACCACCATCATTGCCATCGTCAACCCTTTCCAATATGTGTTAACATGACGGGTCATTGGTGGAAAGATCAGTATATGGATAGTAATCCCCCAAGAGTTTGACTTGGACTTTGTTTCTGTGAAATCCAAAAATTCATTGGTCTTTTCCGAATTAATTTTGGAACTACCAGTTGAGTCTAGTGATATCATGCCCAAAGAGTCACCTATTAATGGAGATATTTTTCTAATTGAATCTTCAGATCCCTGGTATAGAGATATACTTATGTATCTCCAGACTTTGAAGTGCCCCGCTTCCGCTTCTTGCGATGAGTGTCGACGAATTCGACATCAGGCACATAACTATCTTATACTCGATGACATGTTGTATCATCGAGGCATAGATTGCATTCTTAGACAATGTATTACCCTCGAAGAAGCATAGCTTGTTTTGAACGACTGTCACACTAGAGCATGTGGAAGTCATTTTTCTGGGTTGGAAACAACCCAAAATATTCTACGTGCAGGTTACTTTTGACCCTCATTAATCAAGGATTGTGTAGAGGTGGTCAAGAAGTGCCACCCGTGCCATATCTTCTGTTGGAAGATGCGGGCAGATCCTGCTCCTATGTTTCCTGTCATTGTTGTTGGTCCTTTCACCAAGTGGGGGATTGATTTTACTACATGTCACCTAGCTTCAGCCAGGGGGAATTGTTACATCATCGTAGCAGTAGAATACTTCATGAAGTGGGTCGAAGCTATGCCAACGTTTAGCAATGATGGAAAAACAACAATTCTTTTCATCTTTAATCATATAGTAGCAAGGTTCGGTATCCCAAAGGAGATTGTCATTGACCATGGCAGTCACTTCCAAAACAAAACGATGACTAAATTAACATCAAAGCTCGGGTTCAAACATGAACATTTGTCACTCTACTACCC
Source organism: Picea abies (assembly GCA_900067695.1). Lineage (NCBI taxonomy): Eukaryota > Viridiplantae > Streptophyta > Pinopsida > Pinales > Pinaceae > Picea > Picea abies. The sequence goes on along the minus strand of CBVK0101467998.1, from coordinate 5,287 downwards.
GCAAGCGAATGGTCAAGTTGAAGCTGTGAATAAGTCTCTCAAGACTATTATTCAGTGGATAATCAATTCTTCCAAGTCGAATTGGCATTTGATGTTGTATTCAACGTTGTGGGCTTATTAAACGTCTATGAACACTGCCACCGATTTTCACCTTTTCAACTCGTGTACGGGATGGAAGCAATCTTACCTATTGAATATCACATTCCCTCTTTAAAGTTGGAAGTGGAATTACTGCCAGACACTTCACCGCTTGAGGAACGCCTTCTATATCTCGAGGAGCTCGATAAGAAGCATCGTGACGTAGCCTTAGCCAATGAGGCTCATAAGAAATGAGTCAAGTGTCAGTATGATCGGTCCGTTCGTCCTCGGATTTCCTCCGAAGGTGATCTTGTCTTGGTCTATGATCAAGAAAAAGATCCCCTGGGGGAAGGCAAGTTCAAACCCATGTGGTTCAGATCGTTCATTGTGAAAGAGGTCTTAGAGAAGGGTGCTTACTCTCTGGTTGATTTTGAAGGAAATTCTTTGGCGGATCCTAGAAATGGGCTCTACCTTAAGAAGTACTACTCTTAGGTTGGTCACCTTGGTGGCTTCTTGTATATATGTATAGTATCTTATACATTTTTGTCTTTTTGTTTTCTAGATGTTTAGTTATTTATGTCTTCTTTTTCACCATGGCAGATGTCAAGTGAATAAGAGGTTTATTTTGGGTTCGTGAACAACGCTAGTCGACACACTCGGAGGCTTTCTTCCGCAGCTTGGGTGATTTTCACACTAGTCGACACACTCGGAGGCTTTCTTCCGCAGCTTGGGTGATTTTCACACATGGAGGCTAGTTGATATCTTTCATAGGTATTTGTCTAGGTGATGCTACAAACAATGTTGCCAAATACAACACAGTGATAGAATTGCTTCGTGATGCTTTGTCACATGGAATTTCTCGCCTCCAGGTCTATCTAGATGCTCAACTAGTTGTGTCTCAGTTAAATGGGGTTTACCATGTTTATGATCTCACTCTGCACCGATGATTCCTTATGGTACATCTCTTAGAACAATATTTTGATTACATTACATATATCCATGTTCCTAGGAGATTTAATCATTTAACAGATACTCTAGTTAATCAAGTTTTAGATTGGCATGTTGCTCACATATAAAAAGAAAAGCACACACATACACATTTAAATACATTTGTAAAAAAAATGTCATCCATAAGACAAGAAAGATGTATATATATATATATATATATATATGTATGTATGTCCCAAAAGTATTGTTATGAGCACATAGGTGGGCATGAAAGCCTCAAAAGTCATCGGTCTACATCGTCGGGCTTATGCCCTAAAAAAATACATATAGTACAAAAAGTGCCCTTGGCACATCATTGGTCTAGTACTATCTAAGGATGAGGCCTATTGGCCTTGCTATAATGTACAACAACATTTGCAAGACATTGGAACAACTGGACCCAAGTCTGAGGCAACCCTACTACATGTGGCTGCATAGCCGGGGGGATATCCTCGATCTTGGCTATAGGAACGACTCGAGTGAGTGCAGTGAGGTTTCACTCCACTCGTCTTAAAACTCTATCAGCCTCTCCAACTAGGGGTCCTCCCGCAACTGCTGGTCGTCTTGCCACTGTTGGTCCTGCCTCAAATTGAGGACAACGACGAGTCTTGGCAAAGTCTACTGGTCGAACAGGCCCTACATCTGTAAATAACAGATTCATAAGTCAATACTCTATACACACATAAAAAGGATATATATGAAAATTACAAATTAAATAAACTTTAAAATATATGTTACCTATCTTTCCACGCTCCTCACCAGGAGGGACATGCATGTCTAGGTCTCTAGTGAAGTTGATCCCTGCATAGGGGTAATCCTCGATCACCAAAATTTGACGTGCCCACCAGTTAAAAAACTTGTTGTCAAAGGCCTCTATAGTCCTCCCTCCACCCTATCTAGGCATAAAATCTACCCACCGACTCACTTATGGGAAGGAGGCTACATGCCCCCATACCATCTCTCTGGGACCGAGACTGGGCACCCTCTCAAATAAGGAGCAAAAGATAGTACCAAACCTGAATTTCTTGTTGGTACGTCGTCGACACTCTGTAAGTTGTCTCTTCATGCATACAAGCATGGTGGTACTATTGTAAAAAATGGTTTCCTCCAAGCATTGAATGACACACTTCATATGTGCGCGAGAGGCCCGATGAAGTGCTACGAATCCAGTAATCCGCCCGATCAAAAGTAAGATCACGCGTAAGGAGAGCCTGGTGATCTTGTGGATTGGCACTTGAGAACCTACCTTCTCAGTTCCAACCTCATAGTACATCCTAATGTAGTCCTCGATGTTGAACGACCCTGGAGGAAAAGTCATCAAGTTGACTGGTTCCCCTCGTCTCGAGAGGCCAGTCAAAAAGTAGATGTCCTGTAATGTCCCCACTTTGGGACATCATTATATTACATAGTGTTATGCTAACCAGAGTAGCCAGATGGGGGTGATAGCGAGTACAAGAGATATTGAGGGGTTTTATTAGGGCCAACTTTCATCGCTCATCCTATTTCATCATCATGATCCATTCCACACAACTTGGTTTTGGTTCCGTTGCATTCCGACGATTTTTGTAATTTTGAGTTATTATGGGCGATATGTTAATTCAATTCACTAAGAAGGTCATATTGGACATAATACTTGGAGGAACCTCTTAGTGTAATAGCTCATCAGAATCGGTAGGAATAACACTATAGGATAGGATGATGAGAAGTGACTTTCAATGGCCAAAGAAGCGATAAGGAGGGATAAATAACTTTTTAGAGGTAAAATGATTAATTAATTAATAATAAAATAAAGTAAAAGTCACTTGGAGAGACAAGGTGAACATGGAGGATAAAAGAGAGAGAGGGGCCTCTATTATCTCATTATGTTGTTTATCAATTTGATATCTGGCCTCTTGCTAGTGAGCCCATGCATTTGGGGGTTTTGAGGGTTTTGACTTAACAAACCCTAGAGATCAGCTCGGTAGTGAAAGATCCCACCCAACCTGGTCCAAACCCTAGAGATCAGCTCGGTAGTGAAAGATCCCACCCAACCTGGTCCAAGCTTGGGCACAGAGGTGAAAGATCCCTCCCTCACCATTCTACATCAGATCTATTCAGTCACATATGGATTCCACAATTTTAGAGAGAGGAGGTGTGCATCAACGAGGGTTTCAATAGGAGGGGCACACCACTTAAGGAAGGGGAATTCATTTTGCTTTGAGGAAGTCAAATCTACTGCAAATATTGTTATAGAAGCCATATCTATCACTATAGTGCCATTTTTCATCCATTATGGAAGGATTTCTCTTATAGGTTTATTTGTTGTGGTCTTGGGAGGATTTCTGAAGGGGGGCACAACTCTCCTTTATGAGGCATTGAGTTGGGAGGTTGCATTTATGGGATAGACCCCTAATTTTCTTTGCATGTCATCTCCAATCCCCATTCTACATTGTGGGGGTGGTCTAGTGGTATTTGGAGTTCATCTACTAGGGGGCCAAATTATTGGTTGGCTACGGTCAGGGAGGGTGCAACCTTGCTAGAGGAAACATCACCAATAACCAAAGTAAAGGGTGGATCCGCCATATCTCTTGTATCCAACTTAGAGTGGCTTTGGGAAGCCCATGCCTTCATATCTATCATGTATTTTGGAGGCCATATCATCCATACACTCTACTATCTTATATGTATTCCAAATCTGCTCCATTTTGTATGAGAACAACCATTGTTATGGATAAAATCAGATCTAATGTATTTTCGGTTATTCCTCGTGTTGTCGATGTTGTATCTTGTTGAGTATGTTCCATTGGTATATATTCTTTATTATTTCTGAAAACACACACAAAACCATCAGTATAAACCCTAGCGCAACCTAAAAGACCAAAATCAACGAAGTGTTTGACTAAATGCCACAACCAGAAAATACATAAAAATCAATGAAAAACACAATGTTCCTGGCATCTTGGCTTGGGAACATTACAGTGGTATAAGAGCGTTGATCCTCCCAGCTAGTGGGGATTAGCACACACATTCAAAGTGAAGATTCCTCCCAGCCTGAGGGGTCTTCCATAAGGAGAAATGGATAAACAGGAAAATCTTTGGGTAGAATTGGATCTAGCCATACGTGAGTTGATGGCAGACATACAAAATACTAGAACACTATGTAGACAATGGGGAGATGAAACATCACTACCAGCTAGTATATGGAAGAAAGCATAGGTTAAGCCTACATCCATTAGATGCAGGGAGTTTTGCTACAATTGCAAAGAGCCTTGGGAGCCAGACCACATATGCAAGGGTAAAGGTAATAGACTTATTATTGAGGTGCATTATGATAGTGAGGATGAGGAAATACATGCGGATGCAACCATAGATTCATATTTAGAGCAGTTCGAGGAGGATAGTGACTCTTGTGCACTTGTGGAGGCTAGTGATTTTTGCAAACTTGCAGAGGATAGCGACCCTTGCGCATTGGAGGGACAGTTGGATGGACAAGATGATAGAACTTGTGCTTTAGTCGTCATATCACACAGTGTTGATGACCTTACACTTCAGCAGAGTGGTGACACTAGTGAAGATTCACACATGTTAGAACATGGACATGATGAGCTTCCTATGGTGACTGTGACACAGTTGGAACCTTCTCAGACACCTATGATAACCACGACACATGAGGATATCAGTGGCATTGTAGATATAATGGTGGAGCCTTGTGTGAGGATTGCACACCAGGGACAGGTGGACCTACATGAGAGACATGACTTGGAGATAGTTGATCTTACACATGCCTATGAGGAGAGTGTTTCACCTCTCTTGGAGACTCCATTGTTTGATCAAGTTGTGGAGGTTGACAATTGGATGGGACACTCATTTCCAAGACCAGTCTACATTGATGAGGATGCACTCTTTATTGGTCCGGGTGACCATTGCACATGTCTGGACACATCTGTATGGGATCCAGGTGCAGATGATAGTAGCAGGGTGAGTGCACAGGAGAATACAACTTCCCATAAAGGATACATTGTGATTTAGATGGGGGTAGAAGTTGGTGATGATGTATAGTGGCATACAAGAGGACCCAGTAGCACAATGGACAGTGGGCAGTTCAATGCCTTATCATTTGTGAATATTGTTGTTGGGGATTCCAAGGTTGACACTAGCAGTGAGGGGTGTGAGGTATCACCTCAGCGGGACTATGATCAGGAGTCCCAATACTTGGCAGGACAATTGAGAGTCAGTGAGGACA
>CBVK0101467995.1:0-25254 GCA_900067695.1 Picea abies | reverse complement strand
GAGAAGAGGCTTATTGAAGGTGCACTTGGAGCATTGTAAAGAGGATCCCAGACCGGGTTCATAGAAAAGTGGCTGACAAGGATTGTAAGTTTTAATCTTTGTTTAATGAATAAAATAATCTCTTTTCCCTGTCCCAAATGATGATGTTTTGTGTCTTTTCTTTGATTTATACATAACATTTGATATTTAACCCTAATTTATGAATAGAAATAGCATGCTTGTAGCCTTGTTTGCCTAGTCATGGATGCAGGTCATCTTTGGGAGGATACTTGCAGTCTTTGGAACTATAGAGCTTGAGGAGATCATCACCAGACGTTGGATGAAAGGTACAATTATCGATATTCTCTCCTAGTGCTTTATGTTCATTTATTTTTTTATGTTTGGGGTAGTGAAGAAACAAGGTTGAATTTTAGATGATCATTTTCTCTCTCTATATCCTAAACCCCGGTATAGTTATAGGGGGATATTCTTGCTAGCAGTTGGCTTGTGATGATACCCCCTTTCCCTCAATCATGCAATTGAGAGCCACAACCTTGGCTTGGTGACCAGATGATGGTAATATCATACCGCTAAATACCTATGATCATGATAGGACGACTTGTAATGAGACCTCCTATCCCCCAACTAACACCTTGAGTATTCGTTATCATTCATTTTGTAGGTCCCCCATTTCTTATAGAGAAGCATTTCATTGCTTTCTTGGGGATCCCTGGGCGAAATTTCTTATAGAGAAGCATTTCATTGCTTTCTTGGGGATCCCTGGGCGAATTATCTCAAAGGTTTTATGATTGGATTTTATCTTTTGCCAACTATTTTTATCTTTTTCCTTCATCCCCTTCTTCCCATTAGGTAAGGTATAATCCCTTGTTGGGTCAATACACCCGAATATCCCAAAAGGCTAGGGAGATTGAGGGAAATAAGTATGTAAAGTGACAAATATGGTAGGGAATGTATGATGGATTTTCAAGGAACCACACAGTAGTAACCTATTCCTGAGGGAAACCAACTTACTAAGACACAATGACACCCCCTCGGGTTTAAATAAGGCAAAGATCATAAATTCCAAGAAAATGTTCTGAAATAAAAAAATATCCTTTGCAACATGTTCAAATGCTTTAAATATCATAGTAATATGTACCATGATACATGGACTCATTACCTCGTGGAGCTAGACCCATTGCCTTGTGGGAACTAGGCCGATGTGGTAGATGTTGTTGCTGGTGATGTGTATGATGCATCAATGAAAATAAGGGCCCCTCCAGGGCTATGATCTGTCCATATGGCTATCAGAACTCCATGTCTACAACCTATGGGTCTCGAGACATGATCTCCTTAGTTACCCCTGGTTTTGGGGGTAACATCTTGCTCCTACTCAAGGACATGTTCTCACCATAGAGCGCATGAGAACCTCAACATCTCTGGTATGATCTGTGCTTACTAAAACTCAAACAAAAGATTAATGCATCTAGGGTGGTGATATCACCCTTTGTCCATATATGATAAGAAATCAAAATGCGAAAGAAAATATCTCTACTCTAGCATATGAGCATATAATATATACAAGGGAGACAAAACAAACATGTAAATGCAATTATAACTAACTAGAATGATATGCAATGGTATGCACAATGGATGTAAATGCCTACCTACCTACACTTACTTGTTGGTTGAATTCTAGGTGTAGTCATAACCAGTGAAACCATCCTAGCAATATCTCATAATACCTGCCTCTGTGATTCATCATAAACCAAAAAAATGGCAGGTTGAGAAAAACAATAACATGGGTTAGAATATACGTAATATCATAGGAAATCATAAAATATAACTCATGGAGGTGGGAGGTGTTGTTCTCGAGTTTATACTTAAGGCTCACATCATAATGCCAGGCATCACAAAATAAAGAGAGTTTTTAAAAAGAAAAGGAGATCAATACTTTTAGGAAAAAGAAGCTATGTCTGATTCCTAAGCTGTCTTTGCCTAGCTTCCCAACGTTCCCAGACACTTATGTCCTGTTCAATCACTTCCCATGAGCGTTCAAGCTCAACCTGGGTATAAGCGGTCTCTAAGATGGTATTAAACAAGGTTAAAGCAATGTTTGTCTGATCTTTAAGACCGTGCTCAATATTGGGTTGCCTTGCAACAGGTACAATCATAGAGGAAAGAAACAGTCAAAAGATCTTTAATATTTGTTTTTTCTATTTCAATTAAATGAGATAAGTTCCTAAAATTGAATTAATAGTATAACAACTCAGAGGCTGTTTTTCGTATCTGAGTTAAATTTGAAAATAATGAATCTAATGAGAGAAAAACATAAAGCTGTTAGACAAAGCAAGGCACCAATCACGTAAGAATCTTACTCTACTATAGAAGAAGAAAATAGATGATGTAACCTTTAATGAAGCATAAAAGGTAGCAATCTAACTAACTCACAAGTCTTGTATTTGCTAATAGCAAACATAGAGGAAAATCTGTAAGTAATCAGATAACTAAATGAAACATATAACCACAGTAGAAGTTGTACTAAATTGCGATCAGGCATTCATTAAAGAAATAAAGGAAAAGATGCTGAAATGCGTAAAGACAGTAGAACACATAACTCAAACTGGACGAAATATGGAATCTCTGGTCTGCACTTGTATTAATTCTCAAAAAAGAGAGATTTCTCTATTACAACCGGCAAGAAGCAGCCCCCTTTTAGTCTTTTGAAAATATATTTATACAAGAGGTTCCCAACCCTAGGCGGTTGGAATTATCCTTATACCTAGCTAATAATGGTTACAAAATGAAAACCTAAACCGTTAGACTTGGTTCTTCTCTACCTCTTTCTCATACTGGAAGAACACCTATACATATGTTACTTCATTGATTCTTTGAATTACTTCCTTCACCTTGCTCAAGACATTTGATGCACCTGTTTAGAAATGGTACTAATAGTCTAGAAGGTTCTATCACATCTTTTACCTCAAAAAGATTCAACTTCTTTTGTAATTGTGGCAACCTGTCTTCTATGTTTTTATCTTCATAAATTATTGACTGTAACTGTAAATTTGGCTTTACCAACCATCTATCTATTTGAACGATGTCAACCTGCTTTAGCTATGAAATTTCAATTTGATCTTCCTTTAAGATTTCTTTGATGTCAAGTTGATGTTTTACAATGTTGATTTGTTCTAGTGTCTCAGAACAATCATCCTTTCCAATACCTAGTGATTCTTTATTTAGCAAATAAAAAACCTCTTCACAATCCTCTTTTATTTCTTTGGCCATTCTTTTACTCTCGACTATATTGGCCTCCCATGCCTTTAATATTATATCACCTCTGATTTGTTCTACAATGGTCAATCTGGTAGTTACAGGTACTTCTTCTCTAGCCGATGACACGACCGTTTTTTGAAAGGTGGTCCGGGCTGTAGTAGCCTCTCTTTCTTTGAAACTGATATTATCTAATGATTGATTTACTTCCTGAAAATGATTTTGAATGATATCTACCTTAGCCAAAAGGATTTGTTGTGCTATTTCCAGTTTCTTTAGCACCTCTGATGCATGATCTTGGAACACTGCCATATCCATAACCATTTTCTCAGTGGAACTTACCTTGTTTTGTAATTGTTTAACCAACTCATCTTGCTGGAAAAGACTGGACTTGAGCAGTTGGATTTCTTGTTTATCAATATCTCTAGCCTGTTTGAGTTCTTTGCTAACCTCATTTCTGACATTCTTTTCTACAACCATTATTTGACTCTATAATTGACCTATCAATAGATCTCTCTATTTCAATTGCTTTGCCAGGTTTTCGACTCACCATGGATTTTTTGTAGTGAAGGAGCCTAATGACCCAACCATTTCCTTGGTGAGTTCCAAATCCTTCAAGCCCTGTCCATCAAATATCATCCTTTGTCTCTTGATTACTACCCCTTCTTTCTTCTGTGATTCTCTTCTGACTATAGCCCTCCTTTTTGTGCTAAAGAAAAAGTTTGAAGGAGGTATCTCTTCAAGTGGGATCGGGGTAAGATCACTTGCATATATAATTTCGAGACTAGGAGTCCCGAAACTTGACTGTAAAACGACTAATGTTGTAATATGATTACCTACCTCTTTGAATTGCGTTCCTTCTATTAATATGGAGATATAAGCAGGGGTTGCTAGCAATAAAGGAGATATTGCTTGATTCTATTTTAGAGGTGTCTCAGATTGAACCTTTGTCTGTGACTCTAGATGTTCTCCCTGTGATGTTTCTAATCCTTGTGAAGACATTTCAAGATTCTTTGGGGATTCCTCAGTACTCTGTTTACCAGAAGACTTTGTTTCAAAACCTGGAGGTATGGATCCCTGTTCTGAAAGAGTGCCAATTGATTCTCCCTGTAGTATATTGGGAAAACCATTTCGTCTGTGTCTTTGGAAAGTGAAAAAGATGGCCTGTTGGTCAGGGGGTAATGTTTGGACTCTGTCTTGTACCTTCTCATAAGCTCTGATTCCCTTGAATATATCATCATAAGGGGAGTCTTCATGATCATATGTTTTCATATTGCATTGAGATAAGTGATTTACCACAATTTGATATGGATCGTGCCTTCTGAATTCGATGTCTACCAGTTTGACATCCTCTAAAGCTGCAACCTCTACCTTGGAATGACCAAAATTCAACAATGAAAACCGTCCGACCTGTAGAGGGAAAGGTGGCCAAAATTTCTTCTGAGCTACTTTAAGCTCTTTGCCAATACCTCATGTTACTGTCTCATAAGCCACTTCTCTGCACACTAATATGTCAGGAAGAAAATTTGGGAGAGCGTGAGGGGAAATTGAACACCCTAAAACCCTGATATAAGAGAAATGTTCTTCAATAAACCAGTCTGCAACTGTTTTAAGGTTTCCTGTAATTTTCTCTGAAATCCGAGGGGGTGGATAACCATATAATGTTTGATGAACAAGAATCACTACGTTATGAAATATTTCATAAAATAAATCTTTGACCTTTTCCTCCCATAGTTTAGAATGATAAAAATTGATAGGTTCTGTACAGGTTGGGTTCCAGCTCCAATTCATCAATGGAAAAGTGTTAGAAAAATAGGACCGCGGAGCAATAAAATAAAACAAATGAAGACAAGGCAATTTTTGCTTCGGGGGCTTCTCCCCCAAACCCTCGCTGAGGGCCCGCTTGCCCCCAGACCCCCCAGCCAGGGGGATAGCCCCCCCGAACCCCGCAGAGGGGGTACCCCCCCTATGCACTCCCCCGCATGGAAGAGTGTACATACTTATGGGGTGTAAATACTTCATGGGGTATAAACATGGCTGAAAGCAAGGACCTCTGAATCAAGAAGATAATCAGGCTCCAGAACCAACAAAAAGGAGTACTGTAACAGATGGCATCCATGACATACACAGACATATAAAAAGGGGTAGGTTGGCCTTTTGACTTGGCCGTTTGATACTCTGTAATTTCTTTGGTTAAGTTATCTGACAAAATCTTAGCCCAGTTGAAAGTGAAACCCTTGGCTACCTCATGCATGATTGATACCCATTCCATTGGGAAATGAGTAGGGATTTTCCTTCCGAAAATTATACATAGCATCATGGCTACATAGACCATATAATCATTTAATGATGCGGTGGAATAAATACCATGAGAATCAGCTTTGAATTTCCCACCATGTTTTAACTATATCTGGGTAGGTTCGGTCACATTCTGCACATTCTTTTTGTTGAAAATCTGCTACGAATGCAGCATTATAAATATATTTAGTATCAGGGGATAACTTGTACATTACTTGGATGTGTTCCGGCCTGAAAGAGCCGATGATGAACTTTTGGTGGTTTATGATGCTCCTGGTCTGCACATCAGTGTTCTCCAGAGCCCAACTTATCATGTCATTGTATGGCATGAGATTCGACCATGTAGCTATTTTATGAAGTTCAGACTCTGCTATAACTCTGAGTTTAGTTCTGATCTTGTCAGTCGTTTCATTTCCAAAATCATCTGGGAAATTTATGACTTTGCGCTCCAAGATTTCGAAGATCTGCATCTAGGACCTGACTGAATATACAAGATGTGGCGTGGTATCAGACATGACGTCTGAGTTCTGATTAGAGCCTTCACTGGTCTCATCACTTTTCTTCGTCATTTTCCTGGGTGCCATGATGCCAGAAATAAAACGTGAATACCTGTTATAGAGGCGAATGCGTAAGCTTTCCTTGGGTAAAACTTACTACTTTGTTGAAAGTAAGAATGAGATTTGAAATAACAACTTTTATTCGCTCTCAGTTTGCATTAATTCGAGCATGCTTTTACAACTGACAAATTTATTTGTTTTAATGAGGAGGGTACATTTGAGGATGTGCACCTTATGCTAGAAGATATTTCCATCGATTCATAATAAAAATTACCAAATATCGACGATTCACGACCGAGAGTTTTGGATGTAACAACATTGAAATATCCCGAAACACGAATGTGCGAAAAATCAATTTACATCGTTAATTTTCGTTTAAAGGTTAAATTAATCATGTTTAAGAACTTAATATTTTTGGGACCTCAAGTTTCAGGGATTTTTGGATGTAATGAGTGATAAACCCTCGATTCCCAAAATGTGAAAAGATTATTTGTCTTTGATTCCATTTGATTTATATTAATCATGTTTAACTTTTTAATTAATCACGATTAAGTAAGAGTTTAGGGACTTTGTATATCAGGATTTTAAAATGTCGTTTGGGACAGGATTCCCAAAACGCGAAATTACGACAAGATTTAATTTACATTAATCATTTTTAATCATTTAATTAATTAAGTTTACTTTTAAACTAAATTCACAACTTCGTTTATCGGGATTTTGGGGTTCTTTACATGTCGAACTACTAGTATCCCGAAACCCTGAAACCCGACATTTAAAAAAAAAACTTGTCTTTAGTGATCTGAATTTTAAACAAAAGGGCGACTCCATCACCTTTGAGAATTTAGGTCATTGGATACATCGAAAGACTTTATCCACAGTGAGACTTGAGGGAGTTTTATTCTTATTCGAATGATAATTATTAAAGTCTAAAATTAAGAAAACTATATGTTTCAACATATGATCCATCTAGGGATCTCGTCTCCCTGCGGAACGAGAAGAACAATAGACCAAGTGCCTTTATTGGGTAAATGGAGTCATTATTTCATTTCTGTGAAACACATTCCAAAAGAGGGCACACATAAGGACTTAGGATTTCACCCTTATCTCTGAAAACCTTCAAAACTTAACCATTCATTTGTCTCGAGTTTAAGTTTATCAATAACTTCCTTTTCTTGAAAGTGACTTCATATTTGCTTAGGATAATCAAAACAACCTTAATCATTCTACCAGGCTTTGTTCGATTTTTTCCGCATCAAGGTAAAGTAATTTCAATGTTTTTAATCAGGGAGTCCCATTTAGCTTAGAATGTAGATCTAGTTGAAAAGAGAACTAGTTACCAGAGCACCTTATAATTCATGTATAACAACCTTGTAGATATCGTAGACATTGCTTCACTGCCAGCAAGCCTGTTCATTACCTCGATGAAGTTATCAAATTTCCCCATTGAATTTCCTTTCACCACTTCAATTAGTGATTTAGCATTTAAATGATGAGATGAGGACAATCATTTAATGAATTTCCTTTCATCATCTCTTTTGGACTAGATGGGGGCAATCATTTTATGAATTTCCTTTCACGATTTGTCTTGTTTTAAAACATGAAGTGGGGGCACAATCCATATGTAATATACTGGGAAAGATATCTGTTTATAGTTTAACAACATATGTTTGTCAATGCACTTTGATTACTCTGGACTAATCCTTTTCTGACCTTCAAAACATCTTTGCCTATAGAGAAGTTTTCACAGGGATTTTTATTTTATTTTCTAGGGACTTTCCTTGAGCGAAACTAATCAATTTAATCCTATTAGAAGGGCTAATATAGTTAGGATTAGCCTAGACATAATTCTTGTTCAGTTAACGTTAGAGGAATTATAAGAATCTTTACCTAATCTTGTTTTGAAGATTTGTTTATGAGTTTCCAAAGTTAAAGTGAGACCCCTCTCCTCTATGAAGCTTATGAGATGGTATTCAAGAATCATGTAAAAATAGCTTGAAAATGAACAGGGGAATTGAAAGAGGTTTCAGATGTTCTATTATACGTACGGTCACTCCCGCACAAATTTTATACTCGATTCTTGAAACTTTTTCTTTAAGGTCTTCTTATTGCTTACTTTTTATTTCGAGTTTTATTTCATTTTTTATTTTGTCCAGAGGAAACTCTTGATAACTTAAAGCGTAATTTTCATTCCTTTGGATATAGATCGGGTGACAATATTTCTACATATGAGACCTCTGTCATACTAAATGATATTTCTTTGTAACTTTAAACATGGTAGAAGCTCATACCTTAGACTCACTCTTATATTTTCACCCAAGTAAACTATTTATTTGTCACCCATGTCGAGCAAGAGCCGATGTTCTGATACATGAATACCAATTTCTAATCGTTTCTGATTTCTTGGCTTTTTACAAGTATCCTGTATGACAGTTATATGAAGAATGTCAGGAACTTACGTGTAATAGAACCCTATGTGTCACTTATCTTTATATTTTTGTTTTTATGAAATCAACTAACTTGGTTTTATTTACAGTGAAAGTAAAAACTTACTGAAAAAGTGAAAAAACTGTGAATTAAAACAAAGAAAACAAACCAGTATGTACAGTGAGAGTTTGGAAACCGATCATTGCATAAAATGCTTCAGGTAACACTTGTTGATAGGGGCGTTGAGGATTTTACCATCCATATTTTCTAACAAAAATGAATTCTTCCTTTCAGAAGCTGTGACATTGAAATGTCCACCAGATATGGTCGAATTTGCCGTGCTTTCCTGAGTCTTCCTTTCTATCATCCCACCTTAAAACTAGGTCACCAGGGAGGAATTACCTATCTTTATATTTTTGGTCGAACAAATATTTCATGTTATTCTGAAATTTCTGAAGTTTTTCATCTACTTCATCCCTATTTTGCTAGACTTCAATCAATTGATTTATTCTTCTGGTGACATGATTTGGCTCTTCCTTTTCATCTTTCCAGAGTTTCATTACAGGCAGAGCCAATTTTATGGGTAGTACCTCATCATTCCCGTACACCATTTGAAAAGGGGATGTCCTGATTGATTTCTTGGTGCCTATTTGATTCACCCACATAACATATTTTAAATGCACATGCCAGGCTTTCTTATTTTCATTCAACACTTTCTTAATTATGGTGATCAAGCTTTTATTTGATGATTCAACTAATCCATTTCCTTGAGGATAGTATGCTGTGGAATGACCCAATACAATATTGTACTTTTGGCAAAAACTGACCATCGCCATAGATTTAAATGCATGGGCATTATCTGTAACTATCTTCCGAGGGCAGCCAAATCTGGATAAAATATTTTCTTCCAAAAAGTTTATTACCACCAAATCTGTAGCATTTTTGGTCAGAATGGATTCTACCCATTTGGTGAAATAATCTGTAGCGGTCAGGATCCACTTGTGTTGTGTGCTAGAGTGTGGATTGATTTCACCGATAAAATCCACCCCCCATTGTTGAAACGAGGCTTTTGTTTTAACCAGGACCAAAGGTAATGCGGGAAGCTTCTGCTTGCCTGAAAACATTTGGAAGGGATTACAGGCTCTAACTTTGGCATTCACATCAACAAATAATTTAGGCCAATAATATCCTGCTCTCAGGATTTTATAGGACATTTCTCTCCATGCATGATGACCTCCACACACTCCTTCGTGAAATTCATTTATCACTCTCTCTGTTTTGGATTCTACCAAACATCTCAGTAAAAAGCCTAGAGGATCCTTCCAATATAATTGGATATCCATGATACAATATTTTACTGCGTGTAGCTTTAACATTCTAGCTTTAGAGGGAGTTATATCGCATGGGAATTGCAGAGTTATACGGTAAGAGACTATATCTTTATACCAGGATGAAGAAGAGAAATTCTCCTCGATTTGAGTCGTGGGTATTTGATCGTCGAATTCGTCTATGTCCATAAATCCTTCACACTCTTGTAGGCTGTTTATTCCAAGCACTCTGAAATTAGATTCGAGTAGTAACTTAGCTAAACCCTGTCCTTTGATAGCTTCATCAGTTTTACTTCCATATCAAACTCTTGAATTTTAGCAAGCCATCGACCTCTCCGTCCATCATTATCGGGTTGAACCAATATATCTTTAACAGAACTGGTGGGTACATATGATATGATTTTAGAATGTAGCACATAAGTTCTGAAAGCTTTAAGGGCTTTCACCATTGCATAAGCTTGCTTTTCCAATATATCGTATTTGAGCTTAGCATCTCTGAGACATTTGCTAAAAAATGCGATTTGTTGCTCGAAACCCTCATCGTTTTTTTGTAATAGTACGACCACGATAGTATGTTCAGAAGCATATGAAAAAATCAGGATTTCTTTCATATAATCTGGGCTTGCCAGTACTGGTGCTTTGCCTATAACCCTTTTAATACATTTGAATGATGCTTTGGATTTGACTGTCCACTTCACCTCGCTGTCCTTCTTGAGCATATCTGTAATCAATTTTACAATTTCAATAAAGTTTGGGATAAATCGCCTTAGAAAATTAATTGTTCCTAAAAAAGACTGCATCTTTTTTTTATTCCTAGGAATAGTTATAGAATTTATAGCTTCGACCCTTTTTGGATCAATTTTAATTCCATCTTTAGACACTATATGACCCAAAAGTTTACCTTCCTGCATTGCAAAATGAGACTTCTTAGGGTTCAAAGACAAACCAAATTTTCATCATTTCTCGAACGCCTGTTTGAGGTGTATTAGGTGCTCTATGTCAAAATTAGAAAACACAGTTAGATCATCAAGGTAAATGATAACAAACTTATCTCTTTCACCCACAAAAGCGATGTACATAGCTCGTTGAAAAGTGGCTCCTACATTCATTAAACCAAATGGAATTTTATCATACATAAAGGTACCCCCTGGGGTGGTGAATATGGTTTTCTCTTTATCATTCTCATGGACTGCAATTTGATTGTAGCCTGAAAATCCATCAATAATAGACATTCTATTAGCTCCCACTACCTTTTCCAGCACGTGATCCATTTTAGGTAAGGGATAATTATCTTTGAGTGATGATCTATTTAAATTTCTGAAATCAACGCACAATTTGATTTCACCATTTTTCTTCCTTATCGGAACTAAATTTTCCACCCATTTAGAGTATCTGAGTGGGACAATAATCTTGGCATCTAAAAGTTTCTTTACCTCTTTCTCTATCACAGACAATAATATATGGTTTATCTATCTGATATTCTGCCTCACCCTGCTTCAGAGGAATTTTGTGTTCAATTATGGTGGTATCATAGGTTCTTAATTCATCGTAGGACCAAGCAAAAACATCCTTATACTATTTGAGAAACTCAACATATTTACTTTTTATTTCAGGAGGAAGGTACTTAGATAGTTTTACCAACCTAGGAATTTATTTGGTGCCTATATCACAATCTTCAACTTCTTCTGGCTGAGGCTATAAAGTAGACTTCAAAGGAATTTCGTCATGATTAAATAATCTCTCCAATGGAATCAGACCTTTGGGGATCTGATTATTTTTCAGTATCAACATACGATGATTAAGAATATTATCTTGAAACTCTTGAGGATCTTCTCCTTCCTTCATAATCCAAGCATGATCATTATGATTTTCTTGGTCAACATGTGTTTCAGCAAAGTCATCCACCATTTCTAGGAACTTTTTGATTTGTTCATCATCTTCAAAAACCTGCCAGTGTTGTATATTGTTCGGTATTGAAGGTATGTGCCTCATTTCTATATGATATTTTAGTTTGAAAACAATAGGAGGTACAAACGTTGAAGCAACTTTGGCCAATGAATCTGCCCATTGATTTTCTACTCTGGGAATGTAGTGAACGTTAACCGATGAAAAAAGGTTTTCAATCAGGTCCCAGGAACAATTTCTGTAAGACCTTAACCTTGGGTGTTTATCTTGGTACTGATGATTTATCTGTTTTATAATTAATTCCTCATCACCATAGACTTCCAAGTTTTTAATTTTCAACTTCCTGGCAGCTTCTAATCCTAGGACCAGAGCTTCGTACTCGCACACATTGTTGGTGTAATCAATATCCCATTGTAACCTATAAGAGAAAGGAATGACAAACTCGTCTCCGGGTGCCACAAAAATCACTCCAACTCCTGCTCCTTCACATGATGAAGCACCATCAAAATACATTTTCCAAATTCCAGTACTATATACATCTTTATTGGTTTTTTCTGTACAATCTTCTAATTCATCATCTATTGATAAAATACAGTTTCCTAAATCTATATCTTCTATATAAACAAGGTAGTTATTCGGATTCAACGAATCGCTTACTGTAAATTCTAACCTTGTTTCTCTGCACAAGCGAGTGAACTTTCCGCCGAAGACTGGGATTGTAGCGTATGTCATATCGAGTTGAAGGGATCCTCCAAGTTTGGTGCCCCAAGACTCGGATAACAACATGCCATACTTTGGAGGTATATCAACAACAACCACATCCATCATAACACTTTTTACAGGAATCTGTGCAATATTAACCACTAAATATTTAATCATACCCTCACATTTGACTTTTCTCGAATCAAAATAATACAGATCTCTGTATGGTCGAGTAATTTCGAGACCTAGTCTATCCGTAATACCTTTGGGCATCACATTGTAAGAATCTCTAGAATCCAACATGTAATTATGAAGTAGATGATCATGTATAGTTAGCGTAATATAAAAGGGAGCGACGGTATCTCTGGCACCTTCAAAGTGTAGGCCAAAGATTATATTCGGTTTATCATCTTCCAAATTTATAACGTCAACCTAACTCTCAGTATCTGGAAAATTTATCATTTTGGCAATTTGTTTCCTGTATGTAGGGTTTTTTGCTAGTTCGACCAGAGGTACAGGGATCTTGATTTTATTAATCTCATTCTCTAGATTAAAAATTCCCACTGTTCTATCAGCTTCTCTAGTTTGGATTTCTATTTCCCTTTTTTCTGATTTATTAAATTGTTGTGCCTTTGTTTCAGCTGTTTTTGTTTCTGCCATGAGAATTTCCGCTGTTCTTGTATTAACAATTGGTGTTTCTGCTGCCTTTGTCTTGGTAAACTGTGTGTCAGCAACATTGGTTTTAAGAGTATGTTTTTCAACAGCTTTTGGAGCTGCCTCGTTTGTTTCCCCTCTCGGTAAAATTTTCTTCGGTAGGGCAGATGTGATATTTCTATTGGAGCTTGACCATTATATTATCAACGATTCCTTGGTAAGCATAATCATTTGTAATATTCATACTCTCATTATTATTAGACCAACCTTCTACGTTTAGAGAATTTTCATAATCTTGTCTCGTCAAATAAGGTTCTTGACAACCATCACCAAGATTATTGATATCTTCCTCGAACTCCTCAAAATTTCGCATGTATTCCCCTCCTATAAAATTTTCATTCTTAAAGGGGGATTGAATATTTTGTTCTTCATTCTTAATTTTTCTTGTTGTATTTGAGGGTTAGGATTCCTTCTGAAATCTTTTCTAGGGAACTGATCATTCTTTGATTGGTCCAATTCCATTCTCAATATTTTATTCGACAATTCTTTGATTATTTTAGCCATGTCGTCCATCTTATCTTTCGAGGACCTTCCAACTCTGGAGGGTCCTGCTTGTTCCCTGAATCACCCAGTTTCTTTATTTCCCGTCTCTAATTTGGATTTTAACTTCCCTAATGCCATCATGTTTGACTCAATTTCCATGGCATCATCCTGCATTTTGGTGAGATCGAAAGATCTTCTTTCTGTCAATAATAAATCAAAATCAGGGTCAAAAGCACCGACGTAGGTTACTTTTGCTGTAGGCTGAGACAATTTAACCTCAACTGGAATCTTGTTATATAATTTATTAAATCTTTGAGTAAATTCAACAATTGTTTCCGAAGTTTTCTTTCTTAAAGCTCCAAACTTGGTGTTATCACTGAAATTTCGTCTGCAAATGGTTACAGGAATCCAGCATCTTCAAACAGCTATGAGTCCACCCATGGACCAAAAATTACCAAAAAAGAATTTCCAAAAGGTCCAAAACTATACAACCAGTTATAAAATCAAGGTGCGCTATGACTACATAGGGCGCACACACGCACATGCGCCATCCAGAAATGCAAGAAAAGCGCACATGCACACGATGCACGACTGTGGATGCTAAAATCCATGCACACCTGAGAACGGTGCATTTATGATGTTGGTCAACCTCCCACCCACTTCTGATTCGTCTTCCAAGTTGATTTGACACCCAAATCTCAACTGGATCTGACCGGGTGGCTGGTCAAAGGCCTAAAGGTGCCCTAAACAGCCCCTTTTCACACTAAAAGATGGTTGCACAATACCTCAAAGTGGTGCTATAAAACAAGGCCATGGGTGCACTGCACTTTCAAGGAATTCATTTGCAAGGTTATGTTATTGCTATTCTCTTAGGGAATCCTATTTTCTCATCAAGAGCATACTAGCATCATTCCATTTGGGTAATCCACCTCACCTTTTGAGTGGATTAGCTTGGGATTCTTTCACCATTTCTTTTAAGTTTCAAAGTTGTAAGAATAGCTCAATTGTGGGGATCCAAGAGCCCTCCCTTGGAGGAAGAAGGGACCCAAAGTCCCCTTTCTTCTCAGTGTTTTCTTTTTCACTAATACAATCCTTTCCATTGGTGACATGAGTCTTGTTTGTTTCTTATTCTTATGTCCTTATGCTCTATGGTTTAGTTGTTCTTTCCTTTTCTATCTTAATTCTTAGCTTAGTCTTTTATGTTTCTTTTTCTAACCCTTTCCTTCACTGCTGTCTTGCTTAGCTAACCCAATTAAGATTGTAAGCACCTCTATTTTTCTCATTTAGGTGACAAAAGAGGCGCAACGGATTGGCGACTCCATTGGGGAAAGGTATCAATTTCCTATCCCATTCGGGTTTTTCTAGCTCTTCTTTCGGTTTATTTAACCTGCAGGTACCATAACCAGCCCAAGCCAACTTGCAAAACATCCAATTCAAAGCTGAGTTGAGAGAATTCCATTTGAAATTTTCTTCACGGCCACGTGACAATTGTGCGCGGGTTTACTGGCCCACAGTGGCGCATCGTACGCACGTGCGCCAAAATTACTGTGTTACTCAACGCCTTCCATGCACTTGCGCCCAAAAGTCTTTTTCTGTTCGAGAATTGGCACTCAGTGCGCCTCTGTCTACTTTGAGACCCATGCACCTCTGCAGAAAAATCCACATTGTAAACCTTTTTGTGATTTGTGGAAGGCCCCTAGCCCTCTTAAAAATGATTCCATGCATGTTGTAATCTGCACCACACTTAGTTCCCTCTCCATATAAAGGGATTAGTCAAAAACACATAGGAACTTAGGGGGTTTAAAATCATTAGTTCCTCTTTTGCTTTCATTTTTCCACATGGATGGCTTGCTTTGACTAAAAGTATAAGTTGGAATCATTTGTAAACACATAAAACTTGCATTGGAACTAGGAATTGGATAACAATCATTTAGTATTCTCTTCTCTTGTGCTTCAAAGAGACCTTGAGAATCATAAAGAGATTGTAGGACAATTTAATCTCCCTTAAAAAGACTAAACCTTTAGGAGAGGACAACAACCCCCTCAGGACTCCTTTTAGTTTATTTTTCAAACACATCTCAAGTTTGTAACGGGCCCATACATGCCCACATTCTACAAAGATAGGATAGTGTTGAAATTTACTTTCTTAGATTAAATCACTAGGGAATTTTAAAGATTTTGTAACGGGCCCATACATGCCCACATGATCACAATCTAGGATAGTTTCAAATCATTCTTAGATTAGATCACAATAGGGAGTTAAAGGAATAGTAAAGGACCCACATGTCCACATGCTAGTTTCCTAGGGACTTTTGAATTATGCAAGGTTGTACCAAAGGAATTTAGTTAATTAGGTAATCAACACTTGTAAGGACCAAGTGAAGTCCACATGCAGCAAGGTGACACATAGTTTATTAAAAATTGGCACACTTTCACTCATTCACACACAAAAGTCACCCCTCACTCACATAGTTTTCATCTCGAAACGTGGAGGTTAGAGTAAGTTTCCTCCAAAGGGATTCCGAAACACCCCACCCTTTTCTTGATGAAACTATCCACTTCCATTTAATTTCAACGAGATTGGCTCACACCCCCACTCTCTCAAACAAACACATCTAAATTTTTTCTAAAAACTCACTAAGTTTTCCTCCACAGGAGGTGCCAAAAGAAATCTTTTAGCCTGGGTAGGATTTCGGGGATAGGCATCCAAATAAATCCCCGTTATCTGGTTCTCACATTTTCAAAACAATAGAAGTTGTCAAATAGGGAACTTTAAATCCTCCAAGTCAAGTGTTCTTAACACCATAAGGCAGGGAGATACCTGTGAAGGGTTGAAGGCTAAGGTCTGGTTGTTCTATGCATCCCCCCTTGAGGCACCCACCTCTTGGATGGGATCCATCCCATGACCCATTTCTTAGGCTGAAAATCTAAATGACGCACTTTGTCCGAGGTACCTAGTGACCAAATTTTAGGACATCTACCCAGGTGGCAATTGTGGGCTGCAATTGCACCTTGATCGGATTTTGTGTGGCTATTGGGAAATATCGCCAGCTCTTTTGGGATATGCCCCTTTTACCCCTCATTATAAATTATTACTTCATCCTTCACTCGTTTCTCTTTCGGTGGCTTCATACCCCACTGTTGAGTACTATTGGAAGGCCCAGTGCTATTTGAGAGGAAGGAGATTACGTATTTTAGGACACGAGCATTTGTTTTCTTTGATCCCCCACACAGACAAAACCATCTATTCACATATATGCTTCTTTTTCAAAACACCTTATGTATGATTCACTTTTGATTACATTTGATTTAGATATATATCGTGTAAAGTTCAAAAATTGCAACAAACGCTCTTGTTTATTTATTACTCTCACCATCACTTGCACACATCCACTCATCTAGTCAGACATCATAGGGGACCCATAGAACCTCCGTCGTTCCAGACGCTTGCTAAACCTCCCTCCTATTCTAGGGGGAGTTCCTAGTCTTACCAACTCATCGGCTCCACCTTCTTACACTCCTTTGAGCACCGCTGTCTTAGGATCACCTTTGCTTGGTTCCACCTTACTTGAGTCCAATTCCCAAGGTTCACCATCCACTCGCTCTCCTTTACACGGAAGCAGGGGGCCAACTTCCTCTCAAGGGGGAAGTACAAACCCACCTAGTCCCCCCCAAGGGCCAGGTTCACAACACACTCACGTCGTGGTTGGAACTAATCCTCTGCCACCACTCCAGATGCCATGCTTGGCCTCTCTCAACATACCAGACCTAAGCAAACTCACAAATGACCCTATATTTCATGACCCCACATGGCCTGCAATGCCTACCAAACTACCTTCAGATGTCCCCAAGTTTGAAGGAAAGGCAGGAGATGACCATGTCATGACTTTCCACTTATGGTGCTCTTCCAACAGCATTATGGATGATTCCATCCGACTATGATTATTTCAATGCACACTCACTGGCCCATCAGCCAAATGGTATGTAGACGAAAAATCAGGGTCCCATGTGACTTTCGAGTCCTTGGCCAAAGCATTTTTGACCTTCTTCTAATTACCATTCTTCCATGACAACAGTCTTGAACTACTCTCTAATTTTAAACAAACCTCACACACACATCGCTGATCACATTCACGAGTGGTGTCGACGACGTAGTTTGTGCAAAGCATAAACCACCAAACAATAATGTCTTGATTGGTTTCTCAGATCACTTGTCTCACTCCTCGGTAAAGATGTGGCTTCCACCTTCCCTCAATAAGAAGAAGAAGCCATCAATAAGGCTCAACAATACGACCTCATCTATTCTCAATCAGGGTAGTTGTACACAGTACTTCCTGATCTCCCAAAACCCATTCCATTTAGCTAAGATAAACCCGGGATGTCTCACTCAACAGACAGATTGATTGGTAACACCACACACCACGCACCACAACCCCAACAACCACCAATGTATGGCACACCTCAATATCCGTCGACATATGGAGGAACCTCTTATTATCCTCCACCCCCTTATCAACAACCGTACCCTGTTTCCCTTCCTCCACCCATCAGTGGGCCACCGCAGGCACCCACAATACACCCACCTATCCAAACAAGTTCTGGTACTCCCTCTACCTCAAATTATACTCTAAGTACTAGCGAAAGCACCATGCCTTCCTATGTACCTTATAGATCATTACCACAAAATAATCCGTACTTTCCATTTCCTGTCCCTCCACAACCTATGGCTCCACCACAAGGACACCCTCACGCTGGGGTTAATTTTGTTCAACCCTCTCCCATTGAACAATATCAAAATTTCGAACAACTGAATATGGAAAATCCAACCCATCAGTCGAATAATGCCAAAAATAAAGGAAAAAATCGAAACAATAACAACCCAGGTCAAGGAAAAAATCACCCCCAACAAAACCAAGCTACTGGGGGCAACCAGAATCAAGGGAATCAGAACCCCTAGGGGGGAAATAACAATAGACGTCAAGGGAAAAATACCAATAATCTTCGAACCAACTTCCCCTGTGCCATTTGCGGTGAGTTTGGTCACTATACTCATCATTTCCCCCAAATCGATGATTTTAAACAGATGAAAGATTCTGGGAATGGATCACATCCTCCAGCACCGCCTGCCCCTCAATAGATCCCACAATAATACATGCAACAACCACCCCCAATCATGCTGCAAAAACCCATTCCACACCAAGGAGTGATGAACACCCAACAAGACATGCAACCTACCCCACCACAGTTGGGACAATATCTCAATCCAAACAACCCCGCAGATGGTACTATCCTCCTCAATAGTGAGGAAGAAATCCTTCTACAAACACATAGTCGTCAATACCGTGCACTCGCTGAGTCTCCTCCCATTCCCCTAGAAACAATCCCAGCACCAACAGGCCCCCTTTGATGATCCCTCGTCCTAACATGGAAACACCTCTTTGCATCCCTCGCATCCCATTGCGCAGGAATGTCCACAATCCTCAGGCGAGGGCAACTCATAATTACAGTTTGGTCGATGACTTAGCACAGTCCCCGGCTGCCATGTCATTCTTAGAAGTAGTTCAAACTTGTCCCACTCAACGAAAGTCATTACTTTCCGCCTTGGGGGCAGTCGAAAGTCATCATGTCCAAGTCAGTATGGCAGAAACTTGGTTCCCCCGAAATCATACCATCTGCCATTACCTTAAGAGCTTATGATGGACGATCATCTTCTCCCGAAGGGCTCTTCCAAAATGTCCCTGTAGAACTTGGGGGCAAGACCATTCTCATTGACATTGAAGTTATCGATGCCCCACTCGATTACAATATCTTGTTCGGTCATAGCTACATGTACGCTATGAAGGCAGTTACCTCTTCTGTCTTTTGAACCATGATGTTCCCTCATAACGGGAAGATCATTACCATTGATCAAGTTTCACATTATGAGCCTAACCCTTCCCTTTCATCCATACTAATTATTAGATGTACCCACTCATCGAAATGGGGCCCAGAATTTTCAAAGACCCATCCTTGTTAGGATCTTACCATGGTGCACCACCGCTCCTTCATCCTTCTAATTAGGTATGTGTTGTCTTGTCCAAAGGAACTGACATTGAGAATACCCTTCCTCCTAGTGAGGCTTCTCTTATATCTGACATCCCACTAGTTGCAGAGCCCCTCCCTCACGAACCTCCTGTGAACTCATTGACTCCACTAGTTCACGATTTCACCACACCCCAAGGCCATATCCCAGTTTGGGAGACAGTTCCCCAAGACATTACTCAAATCCCCTTCTTTTACCCTCCACCAGGCGTACAAGCTTTCCAAGTATCCGCAACACTTACCCTCCCTAATATGGTGCTGGAAATCCCAGTTTGGTATTTACATCCACTAGAGATGGTTCCTCAACCATCCCTTCCCCCCCAAACAGAGGGAATTCCAATGCAGATTCCCATACTCACTCCTACAATTCCCCCTACACCCCCACTCACTAGCCTTCCTGCCATAGCTAGGGGTAGGCGAAAGAAGAAGGAGCCCACAACCCCACTCCCCCCACGCATCCAACCTCCTTGCATGCTATGTGAGAAAGATGGACACCCAACCAACAAATGCCCATCTCTACTCGAGTTACGTAACCTAATTCAACTCAATCAAACACCATCACCGTTCATCACTTTATCAAGTGCTGCCTCTACCTCCCCTAACATAAGTAGCAAAGGACTGCGAACCAAATTGCTTGCACCATATGTTTAGAATATGGCCATTATACACACCATTTCCCAATGCTACCTCTCTTCTGACAAACATTAGTAGTAGTACACCAAATCTTCCATCACGAACCCAATCCAGCTACATCATCCCTACCAAACATCATTGGCATCCATTATGTCACGACTTTAGTCAACGAGCGTATGAGATGCCCTTGGTTTCTATGCGAATCCTTAGATCATTTCACATATCAATGTCCTATGATCATTGAATACAAGCAATGCCACGTGACCCTGATTCAAACTCCTGCACCCCTTACATAATCAATGATTAACCTTACCCCATCACTAGAGGTTCTTCATATTATTTCTCCTGAACCATAAGCACTCCCTATTCCTCCATGGTTCGTGGATAACTTATACGAGGATTTACCCCCAATTATCCCATTCATTTCCCCATAGAAATGTTATTCCCAACTACCACTTATAATTCTCAGTATCTCGATATTTGGTTTATGTCGAGCGAACCATCACAATCTCATTGCGTCATTCCCCCTGCTTCTTCATCACCAAAGGACAACCACATGGTAACAGTCATCAATGTCACTCTTTTAGATCCCTTGTATTCCCGCCAATTCCAATGTGATGAGGACATACTCGAGGAATTAACCACCCTCGACTACCCATGGGATGCGCTACACCACATAGCACTCTTATTTTCATAGGAAGCCTTCACGCCTCCTAACCAACATCCCATATACGCAGTTGAAACCGAGGATTTTATCCAATCAGGGCATATCGACTGGTTCAAAAACCCCATCCCTGCCCCTGATGCTTTTGAAGAAGGCAATATGGCCAACATTTCCCCTACCATCAAAATCGATATTTCCATAAAAAATGGAGTCGTCGAGGAAATTACCATTGGCGCCGCATGCACCCTTGAAGAAATCACCACCTACAAATCCCTCTTCCAAGAATACCGAGATATTTTTTCCTGGTCATACATAGAGATGCTTGGCCTTGATCCCTCTATTGTCGAACATCACATAGACACCTGGCCTGATATCACACCAGTTCAGCAAAAACAACGACCGCTACACCCATCCAAAGCAGCGGCCATTAAAGACGAGATTGACAAATTACGCGCTATGGGGTTCATCTACCCCATCGCCTATACCTCATGGGTTTCCAACCCTGTACTCGTTAACAAAAAATAGGGCACTATCTGTGTATGCACGGACTTTCGTGATATCAATCACGCCTGTCCCAAAGACAACTTTCCAATGCCTTTCATCGACCAAATTATTGACGACTGCGCAGGCCATGCGACTTTATCCTTCATGGATGATTTCTCTGGCTATAACCAAATCCAAATTCATTCAGTCGATCAATAAAAAACAACATTCACCACCCCTTGGGGTACTTTTGCATATCGGGTCATGCCTTTTGGCCTAAAAAACACTGGCGCAACTTTCCAACGGGCTATGACATACATTTTTCACGATCTGGCTCATATCATCCTCACATACTTGGACGACCTCACAACTCGATCCAAAAAATGCACCCAGCATCTTGATGATTTATGGATCATCTTCCAACGGTGTCGTCAGTACAACATCCGCTTGAACCCCCTCAAGTGTGTGTTCTGCGTCACTGCCGGGCACCTCCTCAGATTCATTGTTTCCCAAAGAGGTATTACCATGGATCCCCTTAAATTCTAGGCCATCACAAAAATTCCACCCCCTCGGAATTTACGCCAACTCCAGAGCCTACAAGGAAAAGCTAACTTTTTACGGCGTTTTTTCCTAGACTATGCCACTCGAGAACACAGTTTCCTTCGCTTACTATGCCATGACATCCCATTCCAATGGGATGAACATGCCCAAAAAACTTTCGACGATCTTAAAATGGCACTCTCCAATGCCCCTTTAATTAGTTCACCGGACTATAATCGCGACTATATCCTCTACATATCAGCATCAACCGTCTCAGTAGCAGGAGTTCTCATTCAAATCGACGATGATGATCATGAGCATGTCATTTACTACCTTAGTAAAAACCTCTCAGGGCCACCCTTGAAGTATAATCAGGAAGAGAAACTAGCCCTTGCAATCGTCCTTGCAATCCAGAAACTGTGCCATTACATTCTGCTTCACTCGAACAAAGTCATAGCAGATTCTAACCCCATGCAATACTTGCTCAGTCATCGACAAATTAATGGTAAATTTTCTCGATGGATCGTTATCCTTTAAGAGTATGATCTCAAATTTTCAACACCCAAGAGCAAGAAAGCTCTCGTCCTCGCCGAAATCGTCACAGCCTTCCCCTTCGATACTACCAATTCCCCCTTCAATACCGACTTCCTCGATGAACATCTCTTTTACATCACTTTGGATGACCCTTGGTACAACGACCTCCTCGTTTACCTCTGAACCCAAAATTTTGGTAACCACCTCTCACGAGATGATCGTCGTCGTATCTGCCACCAGGCCCCCTGCTATCTCCTCATCAAAGATATCTTATATCAGTGAGGGGTTGACACCATACTCCGTCAATGCTTGACTATTGACGAGGCCGATAGAATCTTGAACGACTACCATAGCGGCGCGTGTGGGGGCCATCTCTCAGGGATGTCCACTGCTCATAAAATCATCTGAGCAGGTTACTTTTGGCCTACATTGTTTCACGATTGCATTCATGCCATGAAGAGATGCGACAAATGTCAACTTTACGCCAACAAAGCACGAGCACCACCTTCTCTTCTCCACCCAGTCATTACTGTAGGCCCCTTTTGTAAATGGGGCATCAACTTCATGACTTGTAACCCCCCATCTAGCAATGGACACAAATACATCATTTTCGCAGTTGATTACTTCACAAAGTGTCCCTCTACGGCCCTCCGTACAGGCCCTGCGCACAAATAGAAAACCTAATTCTATGCAGGACGATAAGACCACTAACCTGAAGCTCATTGGTCCTGAATCGACTGCCTCGTTCTATCAGAATCTCCAAATCTCCTCTGAATATCTCTCGTCCAATCATTTTGACAGTAGATACAAATGAGGTGGCAATGTGGGCCCTACAACTATATATAGTCCTTTTTGCCAAACTTCCAGACCCCATTCCGGGAGCTCCGGGTCTCCGTTTTTCAATCCGTCTTCAGCCACGGGATCAACATCCATCCTCTACATCAAGACAATCCTCAGGATATTTTTCATCCTTAGCCCCCAGGGGGCCATTTTTCCATTCCCTGTCCAGGTACACATGCTCAGGTTCAAAATGATCAAATGAATGATTATATGTTCGATTCTCTTCAGATATTGTTCACATCGGGTATTTGGTTTTCATGTGTGCAAGTACTTGGTCATCATCCGCTAGCGCAACCCCTTCAGGTATATAATCAACACTGGCATGTAATCATTCCCTCTGAATCTCAGTTGCATCTCCAGTCACACCCCCCAAAATTTGCCTTTAGGGTCTCTATATCCAGCTCTGCAGTACTTTCACCTCCACTGCATTTTGGTACTGTCACCCGGTAGCACTATCCCCCACATGAGTTGTCCCATTCATAGTCCCCCTTGGCACTTTGACACTCATGCTACTTTCACCCCCTAGGGATGGGAGTCTCTATAGTCTTACACATTTATGAGAATCAACCACATACTCATTCTCCTCATTTTGCTAGCTTTCCCAATGGACTCCCAGGTTATCTCTTCAAGGTTCTTTTTTGACTGAACCTCCACAGTATCATTAACCATCCATTTTATCCACCATCAGTTTTCCCATCCGCAAATTTCCCTCCATTCCATTTACCTCATACAGAAACCCACCCATGGGGCCCCCAACCTCCACCATTTCTCCACGCAAATTGTGCCCTAACTGGCAAAACCATCTTGCATTGGGGCACCCATTTCTGTATTCATACACTCATCCCAAATTATTTTTTATTCATTTGGTAATTGTAAAAAGCCTTTGTTTCCAACATTTACATATCTTTTTGTCGTCACCTTTGGCAACCTTCTTCATTTTTTGGAAAACGCAACCCATGTCTCCCTTGGTTGGGGCACTCCTTATCATCTACTCCTGTTGACATCATCCATAAACTTTGAGTATCCCACAGGCCACCTACCTCTGCTCTCTGAGTTTGTTCACTTTGTCCCACCTCTGGCACAACTTATCCCATGTCTTGTTGTCCCCCTGACACTCGACCTAGTTGAACGGTTGCGGCCACTTATACTTCACATATATCCCCAACCAAGGGCAGTCTTGAGTCTCCACACATCTTGACTTCGTCCATGTACCTCCTCAGTTCCTAACCTCACATAGTAGATTTCACGAAGCCCTTTACTTCTTGGAGTCACGTCCCCCTTTTTGTCGACATCAACACAGTTTCTAGAAGGGAGAAAATATCTTGACTTTCATTACCTTTCCAATGAGAGGTCTCAGATGACATAGGGAGAACCATAATTTCTCCCTGCTGTCGTTGACTCCCATAACATTCAACTTCAACACTTTCTCATGTTACGGTGGGTCTTACTTTGCGACGATTGCAGTTGTTTCTTATATTCACCGAAGACCTCTGAACTTGGTTGGGCTATCAATGCCCACAACATATGTGATACTTCTTACAGGTCTCCTTGCTTATTGTTCAGAGTATGTTCCTCATCAGACTTGTCCTCTGCCTTTATCAAAACCACCCCCGAGGGCGCTGCACTGGTCTACATCAACACATAGTTTTAGTTACTGTACAATACCCTTTTTTGAGTTACATGACACGAGCATGGGGCATGCCCGCTGTTGGAGCCACCTTTTTTGACTAATTTTAAGCGTATTTCTTGCAGTCCAAGGTTGGTCATTTAAGTTGTCTTTTACTTTGTGACCTTTACCCTTTGAAAATCTCAGTAG
>CBVK0101467986.1:0-21247 GCA_900067695.1 Picea abies | reverse complement strand
ATAAGATTAAAAATTGGTCTGTGATCCTTGTTGTTGAGTCAGTATTTCCATGACAGTTGTCATGTCATCAATATGTTCAAAGAGAAGTTCAACCCTAAAAGCCTTCTATTGTGTCGACCATTTCTGCAGTCCTTAAACCTTCTATTGCATCAACCATCCTTGATTCAGTCCTGAATCACTTGTTACTCTGATCTACTTCAAATCCTGTTACTTGTTTCAAGTCATTGATGTGGGATGTATTAAGGCCCTCCTGTGATGAGTCTTTTCTTGTCAAATTCAACTCATTATCTAGGAATTAGACTTAGAAACTAATTGGTACCTTAGAACTTGCATGAGAAACTAATTGGTACCTTGGAACTTGCATGCCTCAATGGCAGGTTTCCTTGCTTTCGGCAGTGGGTTTTCATTATTGACCCCTAATCAGGAGATTTTGTTGAGTGTTCAACTTCAACTCATTTATTCACATTCATTGGATTGTACTAGTGTACCTTGGGAGTCATTGACATTAATGGTGATTTCCCTCACACTTGTTAATGGTATACACTAATGACCGGTAATCAAGTGGTTTCTACCATGTTTGACTTCAGCACATGTATTCACATGGTTAGATTCGTACTATAGAGTGGCAGAGATGAAGAACCTGGATATTTTCTGACAGATCCAGATTTCTTTGGAGTATATTTAGTATATTGTTGCATAGATCCACATTGTATGTCTCATGGCTATGTTCAAATTTTTTTTTTTAACACATATATCCACAATGTATTTTTGGTGGCTATGTTCAGATTTGAGTCATAATGGCATCGATCCACAGTGTATGTTTGGTGGCCATGACCTGTCTTACTTGGCATGGATCTTCGCATGTTAGCATTTATGTTTTGAGTCAATTGTATTCTGAGTATGGGAATGCCTACCTCAGTGATGATATATTATTGTACTATATTTCCCTATTTGTTGGCAGGTTTCCGACCGACTGTTCCTTGTTACCTACACACACTTGACAAAGTATTTCAGCTATCACTATGTTCTAACTTCATACTTTGGGGGGCTCTCTGTTACACAATATTTTCATCATATCTATGACCATTAATTATGTAAACCTATATGTTTCCTTCCTAGGTTATGTGGCCTAAGTTCCTAAAGAGAGAAGGGAGAAGAACTTTTCCTGAGAAAAGAAGTTGCATTTTCCCTTGTAAAAAACCTGTAAAAAAGGAAGTTCGCAGGTTTCTATATAGGCATGGTGCGAGAATGCCTGATTCTCGTAGGTTGCACCATAGCTAGGGTGAGAGATGTTCGTAGGTTTCTCTATAGGCAGGGTGCGAGAATGCCTACACATGGGAACTTGGAGAGGTAGTTGAACCTTACCCCAGACATTGTCTCTTGGGAACTTTTTAAGGAAAGGTACCGAAGGAAATATCTACCAGCTTACTATGAGGAACAGTAGGTGGGAGCATTTCATGCTCTAGTACAGGGAAACATGACCATGGAAGAGTACGAGATCAGGTTCATGGAGTTGGTAAAATATGTTTCGTACATGGATAATGATCAACGACAGGTAGAATGCTTTGTCTATGGGTTAAACCCTAATATAAGGGCCATGGAACGGATGTGGAAACCGTCTTCAGTAGCAGAAGCAATTGAAGATTCACATTATGCTAAGGAACACATGAGCTTAAACAAAGGTATGAGATTGAACTTTCCACATCATCCTGGATTCGTGGGGAAGGCCCCTAGGACCTTCTCTAGGGGAGGGAGCTCTAGGCCACCTCCTTATGGTAATAGAGTCACCCCAAGTTCATTTTCCATAGGTATTTCAATGGCAGCGAGTGGAAAATCCCATTCATCACCAATGACGTAGGTAGGTCCACGACCTTGTTAGGGAGCAGCTATTAGGGGTAGGGCTTCCAGGGGAAGGAAATCATTTCAGAGACCATCACAGAGTAGTGTGTAGGTTCCATCTCATGTTACATGTTGGGTATGTGGAGGTCCCCATTACCAGCATGACTACCTAGATTTGCAAGTGGGATTTGTGCATAGAGAAGGAAAGGACCTGATGGGAAGAGCAAGTGGAAGCCACCATATTTATGCAACAGTTAATAATCATTGGGCATAACATCAATCCATAGTAGTGGAGTCATCCGATACACTAAATCATATCAATGTTAAAATTTTATTTGATTCTGGTGCTACAGATAGTTTCATTTCACCATATGCATTAGAAAAGACTGGGTTGGCAACCTAAGAGCATAATGAATTTAAACAAGTCGAGATGGCTTCGAGGGAAAAACAACTGGTAGGGTCTAGCGTTGATAATTGTCTAGTAGACCTGGGAGTGTGTACTATGAGGTTGAAGGTATACATCATTTCTCTAGGGATGTATGACCTAATCATTGGAATGAATTGGTTGGAAGCCCATCGAGCCATGGTAGATTGTTTCGTGAAAAGGGTGTTGTGTGTTGACGATGAAGGAAGGCTAGTAGAGATCCATGGTGTACGAAGGAAGGTGTCTCTACAATTTATATTGACTATGAAGGTTAAGCAGTGCATGAGGAAAGGGTGTCTAATATATGTAGTGGAAGTAATGAATGAAAGGAAAAGACCCTCCTTGGATCAGTACCCAGTATTGTCGGAGTTTAAGGATGTTTTTCTGAACGAGTTACCAGGGTTACCTCCTGAGAGGGAGATTGATTTTACTATTGAGATAAAAATTCATGCAGAACCAATTTCCAGGACTCCGTATAGGATCACCATGCTATAACTTTGTGAGTTGCAGATGCAGTAGAAAGAACTACTTGAATTAGGGATAATAAGGCCTAGTGTCTCACCTTGGGGTGCACCAGTAATTTTTGTGAACAAGAAGGATAGTTCCTTATGACTATGTATAGATTACAGGGACTTGAACTGTGCTATAGTGAAAAATAGGTACCCTATGCCACGAATAGATGATCTCTTTGATTAGATGAAAGAATAAACGGTATTCTCAAAAATTGATTTGCGATCAGGGTATCACTAGTTAAGGATTAAGGAAGGTGATATTCCTAAAACTACCTTTAAAACTCAGTTTGGGCATTACGAGTTCATTGTAGTACCTTTCGGATTGACCAATGCGTCAATAGTATTCATGAGCCTCGTGAATGGTGTATTCAGGAAGTACTTAGACCGCTTTGTACAAGTCTTTCTAGATGATATCCTCATCTATTCCAAGAATGAAAGAGAACATGAGGAACACTTGGGAGTGGTGTTGTCCTGCCTTAGAGAGAACAAATTGTATGGGAAGTTTTCAAAGTGTTCCTTCTTCTAGAAATAAATTCATTATTTAGGCCATATCATTTCCGGTGAATGAATCTATGTGGACCCAGAAAAGGTAAAGGCCATTATGGAATGGCCAGTGCCAAAAAATGCTCATGAGGTAAGAAGCTTCATGGGGCTAGCAGGTTATTATCAGAGATTTGTGGAAGGGTTCTCTAAAATAACAAAACCCATCACCACTTTGTAGTGCAAGGGGGCCAGGTATGAATGGACAGAAGAGTGTGATAGTGCATTCATCGATCTTAAGAGGTTACTAACTAGTGTACCAATTCTACGAGTGTCAGATATGGAAAAGGACTTCACAGTCTACACAAATGCCTCGAAGCAAGGGTTGGGGTCCATGCTAATGCAAGATGGAGGAGTGATAGCATATGTGTCAAGGAATTTGAAGCAACACAAGGAGCTTTATGCTACTCATGATTTAGAATTAGCAGTTGTAATTCTAGCTCTGAAACTTTGGAGGCACTATCTAGTGGGGCAAAACTTTGAGCTCAAAATAGACCATGAAAGTTTAAAACATCTCTTCACTCAAAGGGATCTTAATGTTAGGAAGATGCGATGGAGTGAGTTTATGAGTGAGTACAATTTTGGTATTTCATACATCAAGGGAAAAGAAAATGTGGTCATGGATGCCTTGAGTAGGAGACCATGTGTCTTCTCCTCGGTACCCTTAAAAGTCAATCTAAGGGAGCGTGTTTTGACGCAATTCCTTGGAGATAGTTGGTATTTAAAGGTTACTTCAAACCTCTAGAGTGGGAGGCAATTAGATCCAAAGTATGATGGATAAACCTAGAAGCAGATGGACTAATACGATATCGAGGAAGGATGTACATTGTTGAAGGCAGGGATATTCGAAGCATCATATTGAAGGAAGTCCATAGAGCACTTCATTGTGTGCATCCGAGTGTGAAGAAAATGTACGCAGAAATGAAGAAGATTTTCTTCTGGGTAGGAATGAAGAGCAATGTAGTCCATTTCATCGCCAAGTTCCTAGACTGTCAACAAGTGAAAGCTGACCACCATCACCTGGAAGGTCTCCTACAACCACATGATGTTCCTATGTCCAAGTGGGAAGTCGTTTCTATGGATTTTGTTGTGGGGTTGTCGCTCACATCGCATAGACACAATGGCATTCTTTTGATAGTTGATAAGTTGACTAAGAGTGCTCATTTTATTTTGGTTAGAGACACTTATGATGTCACTGATGTGGCATGCATGATTGTAAGTGAGGTCATCTATTTGAACATGATACCCAAGAATATCATTTCATATAGGGACTCCAGATTCACTTCTAGGTTTTGGACAAGTTTGCAGTCAGCATTGGGGATGCAATTGAACTTAAGCACAACTTATCATCCTAAAACAGATGGGCAAACCAAGAGAGTAAATTAGGTTATGGAAGACATCCTTAGGATGTACGTTATGGATAATAAAACCCATTGGGAGAATTACCTACCTTTGGTAGAGTTTGCCTACAATAACAGTTTTCATAGCTCCATTGGAATTCCACCCTACAAAGCTCTGTATGGAAGGCCATGAATAACACCATTGAGTTGGGAAAGATTAAAAGACCGCATGATAGTTGGGCCAGAATTGATTCAAGAGATGGAGGAACAGATGATACAGATTAGGTAGAGACTAAAGGAAGCATAGGATAGACAAACAAGTTATGATGATGCACATAGGACTGACCAAAGTTATAAAGTGGGAGATCAAGTTTTCATTTGTATCAAATGCAATAAGAGTACCATTGAGTTTGGGAAGGGGACAAAGTTGTCACCTTGATTTATAGGACCATTCAAAATCCAAGAGAAAATTGGACCTGTTTCCTATCGTCTCATACTACCACCCCACTTGCATAAAACTCATAATGTTTTTCATTTATCTGTTCTACGTCATTATGTTGCTGACGAATCACATAAACTAAATTGGAAGGAATTTCAAGTATCATACGCAGGAACCCTCACGGTAGAACTTTTACACATATTGGATCGTAGAGTTTGTCAGCTCAAGAACCATCTGGTAGACCAAGTTAAGGTCCAGTGGGACAAGTATAGTCTAGGATCTTCTACTTGGGAGGATGCCGAGACATTACGACGAGATTATCCCTCACTTTTTTGACCACCGTGAGAATATGTTTCTCAAAGTTTGGGTGTATGTAACACCACCTTTTGACTTAGACAACTAGGATTACTTGAGGCCTAATGACCTTTATTTTCTATTCACATTAAAACTATTAATGATACACTTGAACTTTTAAGACATATGAACCTTTATGAATGTTTAAATGTTATTTGAATGATGTTGGATATGATGCAATCTATTATGTGAATGTAAATTCTATGAATGTTTAAATGTTATTTGAATGATGATGGATATGATGTGATCTATTATGTGAATGTAAATTCTATGAATGTTTAACATTATTTGAATGATGATGGATATGGTGCAATCTATTATGTAAAAGAAAATTCTATGAATGGGTAACGTTAATTGAATTATGGGGATATTATGAGATCTATTTCTAACTTGAAAATTTTTATATTTAAATTTGTTGGTATGTGGATACCAAATTGAGATTATAGTTGAATGCATTTACATGATAATAATTCATAGATATGTATGAGTTTGTGTTATAGACTAATTTGCAGGTCAATGGGCTATGAAATAGCCAAGGTAAAAGTGGATGTCATGACCACTGATCGAGAAACAATATGGTATGAATATTTGTATGTGAAATTATATTGGTACGAATGCACTGCTATGATATGTGTACCAGTGCAGGTTTTCAAGTGGTGAGGCTGCCCAAAAAATGAACAAACAATGACAAAATTCTTAGCAACACAATGCCATTATATATTCCATGGTAGGGTGTGGACCCTAGTCCTATTAGGAGGGGTGGAGGCATTTCCCACCGTGTATCCTCTAAAACCTAGAGTCATGGGAAGATGGTGTTAGCTCACGCTCCCCTAGACGTGTGATGATGACTGTCAATTGCCTGCTGGGGAAGATTGGTCAAGATAGTGAAACTTCTGCTTATGGGTTCTATTTGGAGTTAGGTCAATATAGTTGACGCTCCAAGATAGTCCAACAGAGGAAGGATAGGAATGGAAGATGGAAGTAAGTTAGGGAGGAAGGATGAATAGAAATAGTTGAGATTGTATGGAGATTTTCCTTATGGTGGAATTTATTGTTTTCCCTTCTGAAAAGAAAATATGTATATATGTACATTCATAATTACTTAACTAAACTGCATTTGTCTAAATAAACGTTGTTGAGCTAGATTATTGTAATTAAGGTATTTCACAAACATTTAATTGGTTTATTATCTTTTATAAAATGAATAGTCTTATTGATTGGATTGGATGCATACAAGAATTACTATAAGTGTGATAGTTATTGTCATTAGTACATGTGCAAGACTTGTATGTGATAGCTACACATGCATTTCTTGCACATGTACACTAGTACATATGAGTTGTCCTTAACTTACTTACTGATAATGTTGTTTATTGGATATGAATGTGTGAACCATGTGTCATTTCCCTTGTATTATAAATTACTCTAACTTCGAGATGAAGTTTATTGAAGGATAGGTGTATGCAACAAGCCTAATTAATTATTTAATTATCATGATTAAATATTTGTTTAATAAATATTAGTTTAATAAATTATTAATTTAGATTTTTTTTGAAAACTTATTTTATAATATAATTGTATTGGTAGATGGACCAATTTATTGGGGGGGGATAAGGTGGTTGAGTGTTTAATGGGGGGGATAAGGTGGTTGGATAAGGGAGGAGAAGGAAGATAAGGCAAGGAAGAGGACTCGGGAAGGGGGATCTTTTGGGTGGAGTAATATTTTCATATTAGGAGAAGGTGAGAAAAATTGGAGGGGGGAAGGAGAAGGGAGGAAGTAGTTTGGGACTGTGTATCTCTTCTGCATATGTTTTGTGCTTACAACTAACTTGAGGACTCTCATAGGAGGCACGTGTTGCTGGGAATTTTGGGCTCAAGGGCTAGAAAACCGTAACGAATCTTGGGGCTAGGGAGTGGGATAGGTTGTTCCTAGCTAGTTGGGAGGTTAATCAATTTGGGTAGAGCTTCAGTTTGGGTAGAGCATCGGTTTGGGAAGAGCTTCAAAACATCATCAATTTGAGGTAGATAAATTTCATTATCATTATTATTATGTTGTTGTTCATTATTGTTATAATGTTCATTATTATTATGCTAAACATGTTGTTCATTTTTAATTTTGTTAAACATTGTTATTATGTTGAAGAGTGAATAAAGAAGAAATTATGATAGAATTTCTATATTTAGATTTATATTTTATAAGGCTCTGTATGGACATGCCTTACACCGTTGGAAAGGTATAGTCAAGGTGATTCATTTTGGGGGCTCAATCAGAGCCTTTGGCTATCAATGCGAATATTTATCTTGAAAAACCTTCATTTAGGCCCTCAAAATGGCCCTGTAAGTTAAAACCTGCTAAAAATAGTAAATTTCCAAAATTGCCAGAAAATTGTTTTGAGCGAGTTGGAAAAGGTAGGTGGCCACTGATATCCACCTGGATCAGTGTAGCAAACCAATCATTTCCAATCAGTAGGTCATAAGATCCTAGACGAAGTATGTTTAGGTTCGCTTGGGTGGGAAACCCACTTATAACAAATTGGCATGTTGGTATGACTTTTGTTACTTTTATTTTGGTTCCAGTGGCTAGTTGTACTAGCCATGATTTAACATGTTTAACTTGTTGCAATTTACATTTCTCAATAGTTTGAGGGGAAGCATAACTCAAATTATAACCACGGTCAGTTAAAATGGAAATAGGATGGTTGGCAATCATGCTTTCCATCTCCACCACTAAAGCTTGGTGGATAGCTTGTCTATTATCCAAGGCTGCATAAAGGCAGGCTCCTAGCCAAATCATTGACTATGGTAGCCTCTTGGATGTTGTATACCCTCCTATTTTTTTGTTTCCTATGTGGATATTCCCTCATCATATGTTCCTCTCCACAAGCCCAACATTTCAAGGGTTCTCTTTTCGTGTTATCAATCTTACTTGGAGTTTCTCTAAATGGTTTATTTCCATCTAGGATAGAAATTTTTTTTGATGCACACTTATGGAAGGAAGTCTCATCCTAGATCTCTCACCATGGTTCTTAAATATCAAGGATTTAAACCCCTTCTTCTTGAATCCCAATTTTTTTTTCTTATTCCAGTTGTCATGGGGTTTTGTATTATTCTTGAATTGCTCATAGAAATATCTTTCTTTTCGAAGAGTATCTTCTAGAGTATTTGTCTCATCAAACTCAATTTTGTCCCAGTGGAACTGATGTAATCCACTAATAATTCATTCCATCTTTACTTTTTCATCCTTTATATAGAGAAAATACCTCATCATCTCAAGGAATTTTTTGATATATTTATCTATGGTGAGTTGTCCCAGCTTGCATTCATATAAATCCTTGGTCTTTCAATCAAAGTACTTTTCTGACAGGTACTTCTTCTTGAAGTATTTCTCTAATTTTTTCCATGACAAGTCCTTCTCATGGATTCCTTTCACATTCCTAAGGTCCTCACACCAAATGGAATCTTTCCCATTCAAGTTGAAAATGGTTATCTAAGCCTTTAAGTTTTGAGAGTAATCATGGACTTTGAAGTTCTTCTTCAAGATGAGTAGCCAAACTTCTGCTTCTTCCCCCTTCTTAATCTCTCCATCAAAGGTGGGTGGTTTAGCTTTCTTGAATTCTTCAAGGTCATGACTATTGGAATTTTTCCTCTTCTTTCTTCTTGTCTGGGAATGGGAACTAGTTTTTCCACTAGAATATTCCTTGGATTTTTCAGTGTCCTCACTAGAGGAATCTTCCATTGAATGTATCTTGTCTCCATTATGAGCCTTCTTTGAGGTGCTCCTCCTGGTGTGGCCACTTTCAGGACCATTCTTTTGTATCTCATGTGAACTTGGGGTTTTCTTAGTATGATTATTGTCCACATGACTTGAAGTTGGACCATGTTGCAGTTTCCTTTGTATATTTGATAGACTTTGTAGTAGGACTGCATTCATTTTAGTCTTCTTTTCCTGCTCCTTGATCATCCTTTCATTGTCAGCCTTTTAACTTTGTAATTATTCCATGAGGATTCTTACAGTTTCAGCCAAATATGGAGGGATTTCCACCAACCTCCTTTCATCATATTATTCCTCTCTATTATGGGAGCTCTCCCCCAAATTTTTATGTGTCACCATCCTTTATGTTGTTGTTCTCCTATTGTTCATTGACTGCTTGAGTGTTGATAAAAAAAATTATGTTAGCTACTAATCTACCAATTCGTGAATAACACATATCATTTTAAGGTGAAGTAATTTCTTTATTTGGAAACATTAAAAACCTACAGTGCAAACTTCAAAAACATCTATCAAAAGTAGAAGGTTTTGTTCCTC
Organism: Picea abies; assembly: GCA_900067695.1. Classification (NCBI taxonomy): domain Eukaryota; kingdom Viridiplantae; phylum Streptophyta; class Pinopsida; order Pinales; family Pinaceae; genus Picea; species Picea abies. Next base: position 11,493 of record CBVK0101467986.1, on the reverse strand, counting down.
TCTTCAATAGAGGTTCAGAAAATTTTCTTATAGAAGGGGGATAAGGTAGGGTGCTACCCCATAAGTTCTCTAACAATGTTTTTATGCAACTCATGAATGAGCCTAGGAAGGCCAAGTGTTGTTTCCATGCTCTAATACCTATTTTTAACACACCCAACCCCTTAAATACCCTTTCTAGGGATGGGTCATCAAATTTTCGCTTTTCCTTGGTTCATTTCTGGTCCCTTAATAAGAAAAACCCTCTTATTCTACTCCCCCAAATTTTACATATCCCACTATGTGCTTAAACCAGCTAGAGGGGTCCTCTTCATGACCTCGAGCTGAAAACCGAAAGCTAAGAGTTTTCTTAGCAAAGGTTTCAGCACTTCGAAAATCACGGACTTCGGGAGTTCCAATGGTGTTGTCAAATTCCCAGATCACCAAATGGCAGAGGGAATCAATGGTCCACATCCTCCACTGAGATCCTACAGTTAAAAAGGGGGCTTCATATTTTTGCATGGAACACTCATTTTTCCTAATCCCCGAAGTCTTGAAATCTCACCACGTGGCCTTAGCCATTTGGCGATCGACATTCAACATTTAGCATTGAACGTCATACATTTCAGCGTTTTGAAAATCAGAGGTCGGTGGTCTTTGTTCTATGTTTTTGGCATTTCAGATATTGGTGATCGTCGTTAGACTTTCAGTGATCGACGATCCTCGTTGTACCTTCATTTTCCATATTGTGCTCAAATCCTCTGAACTTTTGAAATTATCCAGACTCCCGGAGTCCTAGACATGTCACTAGCCATATTGGCCAGGTGAGCATGAACCAGAAGCTGACACACAATGAGGGCCAAGGGGTGACATTTTTCCTCATTAGGGGGTGACACGTGTCATTCTCTAATAGGCATAAGGGGTCTGTGAATCTTCCATATCTAGATGACATGTGGAACGTGTAATAAGGGTCCATGTCACATCGAATGACATCATCATTCCACATCATCTTGGACCAATAAATGCCCAACCATTCAATATTATGGTCAGTAAGAATCCACATAGATCCATATATCTACAGCTCCCATTGCTTCACAACTCTAAACTTTTAAGGTTTCTAACTCGTCACATTCTGAATCCTTCGAAGAGATAAGTCTCTAGAATCTCTAATCTAGTGCCAAGTGTCCTCATCCTATCAACAATAGAGATTCATTTCAGTGTTCATGGCTTCATAGGTTTTCACACTCTTGTTGAGCACTAAACACACCCTAAAAGTTTTGTGAAAATTTTATCTTTTGCGCACCACTTTGTTTTTTTGAATTGAGTCAGTGTATAGGGATCAATAATTTTTATGTTTCTATGTTTTATCATCGATCACATTTGGATTGGTTTGGATTTGTTGAATATACTGACTTCTCTTCTAAAGTAGACTTGGAATTTTTAACTAAGTGTACACAGCTAAAATTTTGATCCATGCACCTATTATTGGCCTCAGTGTGACCTGCGCAGTAAAATCAACCACACGACAATGACAAGCGTTGATCATTGATCACATATGTGTCATTAGCATCAGGAGAATGGAAGAGTGGGTGTGTCAATCACTGATTATATGTTGCGAAGAATTTGTCAAAATCTCGCTGATACACTATCAGCATCAGGGAAGTACAAAAAGGAAAATGCTAACATCTACACATCTAATGAACCTCCGATCTTCGATCTCTGATACATTTTTTGGGGTTGGTGATATCTTAAGAAAACCTTAAACTATGGAAATTTTTACTTTGACACACTGTCAATCGTCGATCGATAATATGTTTTCGGCATCGATGAACTCCAAGGGATGAAATCATGAAATAATGACCATAGAGACTCATTGATCACTGATCCTCGATAAGTTTTTGATATCAAAAGGATAGGCTAAGGTTCCTGGGGCCATGTCTAAAGAAAATCCTCGATGTCGAAGAAAGTTTTAACTGAGGGGAAAAAATAAAATGCAATGTGTCATGGTCATTGTTGTGTTGGTTTTGTCACTTGAGTGAGAAAAAAAACAACACTTGCATGTCTAGATGAGCATGCTAGATAAGACAGAAGTTTGTGAGTGGTTTAAACAAGCCAAACACATGTAATAAACAAAGAAACAAACTAAAAAAACTAAGAAATAAAAGTTAGAATGCATGAGAAACTTAGAACCATAAAAAATCAACCAATGACCAAGATAATGCTACCAATGGATAACTATATTAGTAGGAAAAACACCGTAGAGAAAAATAAGGACTTATGAGTTCCCTCTTCCTCTTTGGGAGGGCTCTTGAGTTCCCTAATGGAGAGGTATTCTTACAATGGAAAAAAATGGAAAATGGTGAAGAAAATCAATGAATATTCCCTCAATAGGTGAGTGGAATGGCCTATTGCAATGATTCTTGAAGGATCCAAAGATAAAAGAGGACTCTCAAGGGAAAATTGAGGCAACATAACAATACTATGAAGATCTTGGTTTCTTAGTGCACCCATGGCTCTTATTTATAACAATTCTTTGAGGCAAGATGTAATTGGTTCTTCGTGTGAAAAAGGGGCCTTTCAGGGCACCCTCTAGTCCTTGACCATCCCCCCATTTGGATTTTTCTCATATATGAATGTCAAATCAACTGGGAGCAGGGATGATTTTAAGGATGGAAATTTATTTTAAAATGTAGAAACCTTGGTGAATCTTACTAACCCTTCATATGTCAACTATAAATGTTTGGCTATATTTTTGTAATATTATTCAAATTTCTAAGTATTTTATATAGTTTTTATAAAATTTTGGTGATTTGTAAGGTAAAATAACTTTATCCTATAGAATTTGGGTGAATCATTTTTAAAATAACGAATATTGTTTTTGGAAAAACCATGGAAAATTAGCCCAAGAGAGAAATTTAGCCCCTAAAATCATCCCTGGATGGGAGCTAGTCCATAAGTGGTTGGGGGGGTGACAAGATCCATAAATGTGTCATTCATAGAAGTGTTGGACTTTTCTTGTACACAGTCATGCACTTGGCGCATTGTGTGCTCTGAGGGATTTGTTGGCCCACGCACACTACACATTATGTGTGCACTTTCTTTGGTGAATTTTCGCATGTCAATTTTTTACCTAATTGTATAGTTTTTTCCTTTGGAATTCATTTCAGGGCCTCAAGTGAACTAATTATTGTTGGCATTTTTGTATTTTTCAAACCATTTGTGTGCAATGTTGTGGATGAAATTTCAGTGATAATAGATGCCCCCTGATGTGTGAGGTTAGGAGCATATGTATAGCAAAACACATCAATGTTTCTTTTACTAAGAGGGCCATTGTAATGAAGAGTGTTGAGAGGAACTGGAAGAGTGATATATCAGAGGGAGAGGGGAAACTGTGGGACCCAAACCTTTCTCTAGGGAGAAAAATAAAATTTGTATACAAATGAGGAGAGCATGCCCCATGCTCATGTCATGTAACCAAAATGTGAGACTCTAACTGAAGATGGATGTTGGTGTAGATAACTACAACACCCTTGGGGTGATTGATAATGACAAATGATAGTTCTAAATGGTGAACATACTCTCAAGTGAGGCAAGGATGCATGTAAGAAGTGTCGATGACTCGTAAGCATTGATGGCCTAACGAATTCAGAGGTCTTCGGCTAGTATGAAACAACTGCAATAGTAGCATAGTAAGACCCAACATAACATGATCTTTTGTTGAAGTCGAATGTTATGGGGGTCAATGGAATCAAGAAGAAATGATGATTCTCTCTATGTCATCTGAGACTCCTCATTGTAAAGGTAATGAGAGTCAGGATATTGGTGCCCTTTTGGAAATTGTATTGATGTCGACAGAAAGGGAGGTGCAACTCCAAGAAGCAAAGGGCTTCATGAAGTCTATTAAGATGAGATCAGAAACTGACAGGTAACATGGATGAAGTCAAGAAGTGGTGAGACTCGAGACTTCTCTTGGTTGGGGAATGTTGAAGGATGATTGGCAACAACTGTAAAATTGTATATAGTGTCAAGGGGACGACTAGATAAGGGGTTAAAATATGCCAAAGGATTAAAAAATTGGAAAAACTCAGAGATCGTGGGTACATGGACTTTGGGATACTCAAGGTTCGAGAATGATGTAGGAATGAAAAAAGAGAGTGGATGTCGCAACCAAATGTGACATGGGTTGTGTTTCCAGGAAAAGAAGGTCATCAAGGGTGATGAAAAAAATCTAAGTAAATGATAGAAACAAAGGATTTTTACAATTACCAAATAAATAAAGAATAATTTGGGTTGAGTGTACAGATATAGAAACAAGTGCCCCAGTGAAAGATGGCTTGGATTGTGAGGGCACAAGTTTGTGAAAGAGAACTAGTGGAGGGTGAGGGCCCCATGGATGGGTTTCTGTATGAGGTAAATGAATGGAGGTCAATCTGTAAATGGGAAAACTGATGGTGGATGAGATGAAGGGTGAATGATATTGTGGAGGTGCAGTCAATAGAACCAGGGTGATATGACCGAGGATTCCTTTGGGAAAGATATAAAAATGATGAGAATAAGTATGGGGTTCATTCTCGGAAGTGCATAAAATTACATGATGTAACATGTTAGTGTTGAACATATACCTGACGGGGTTGTGTCACTTGCATAAAAAATGCCTACACACATGAAAAAAAATACCCGATGTGAACAATATCTGATGATAAAGAACATACAACAATTATCTGATAATTTTGAACATGAGCATGCGTACATGAACGTGACGTGCAAAAAATGCTCCTCTGGGGGTAGTTTAGATGAAGACCTAGGGAATGTGAATGTGTAGATGGAAGGACCATGATCTAATGCCTCTATCCAAAGGGGAAATGGATAGGGCCGATTTCAAAACATCAAAAGAAGTTTGAGCATGTTCATCTGATCGAAATGGCATATCATGACGTAGTAGGATATCATGACACGAGTGGCATAATCTGGTACAAAGCAATGTAAAAAGTTATCTTTTCCTTGTAGGCTCTGCAGTTAGCATAAATTCCTAGGTGGTGGTATTTTTGTGATAGCTTGGACCTTGAGGGGGTCCACCGTGATGTTGTATTGGGAGACAATGAACCCAAGAAGGCATCTAGAAGTGACACAAAATACACACTTGAGGGGGTTCAAGCGAATATTGTACTGGTGACATCATTGAAAAACGATGAGTAAGTCATCTAAATGTTGAGTTCTCTTCTTGGATCAAGAAGTGAGGTCATCCAAATAAGCGAGGATGATGCAAGAGAGATCATGGAAAACATAATTCATGGCCCATTGAAACGTATCACCTGTGTTCTTGAGTCCAAAAGGTATGACATGATAAGAACAAATACCCCACGTGGTAGTAAAAGCAGTTTTATACTGATCTGCTTTATGCATTTGGATTTTATTGTAGCCGAAGAACCCATACATGAAGGAAAAGGCCTCATGGTCGGCACAGTCATCGATAATTTGGTCGATGAAATGGGTTGGAAAGTTTTATTTGGGACAAGCATGGTTGATATCGTGAAAGTCGGTGCAGACACAAATAGTGCCCTATTTTTTGTTAACAGGGATGGGCTTGGAAACCCATGAGGTATACGCAATGGGGTAAATGAACCTAGAAATGTGTAACTTGTCAATTTTGGCTTTGATAGCTGCAACTTTGGATGGGTGAAGGGGGCACTACTTTTTATGAACTGGGCAGACATATTGCCATGTGTCGATGAGATGTTCGACTATAGAAGGATTGAGGCCGGGCATCTTTGTATATGACCAGGAAAAATATCATGGTATTCCTGAAAGAGAGCTTTGTAAGCTATGAGTTCTTCAGGGGAGCATGCAATGCCAATGGTGATTTCTTCTACGATTCTCAATTTGATGGAAATGTCGATTTTGACAATGGGGGAGATATTGGCCATGTTTCCTTCTTCAAAAGAATCTAGGGCAGGGATAGGGTTGTTTAACTAGTCTATATTCCTCGAAGGAATAAAATCCTTGGTTTCAATTGCACATATGGAGGCTTGGCTAGGAGGGTGAAAGGAATCCTATGAGAGAAAAAGCACTCGGTGTTGGAGCGCATTCTATGGGAAATTGGGGGTAGTGAGTTCCTCCAAGATATCTTCGTCGCAGTGGAAAATGCGAGAATACAGGGGATCTTAGGAGGTGACATGGGGTATTGTCTAAGTGATATTATCCTCAAGTGGCAAGGACTTAGAGGGGATATCACATACAGGGTGCAACGACTCACTTGACATAAACCAAATTTCCAGACACTATGGGTGATAAATTGTGGTAGGGGGGAATATTTTCTGTGGGAAATTTAGCGGAGAATTGGGGGGATTCAGGGGAATATCCTCAAACAATCAATCTATGAACCATGGAGGGATGGGAAGTGACTTAGGTTCAAGGGATACGGTATTGACAGTATCTAGAGAGTGCAGTACCAGTGGTGAGGTGGTCAGATGTGGTTGAATAGGGGTTGAATGATGACCGCGGTATGCAACAATCAAAGGACATCGGTATGTGAAGTGAGAAAGTGAGTCACAGAGAGCGCAAGGGAATATTATCCACTCAGATACTGATGAATAGACATAAAAAATGTTAGTGACGTGAGCACCAGTAAGGGGTAGTAGAGAGGGATGTTTCTGAGAGGTATGGCGAATTGTAGCTAGCGTCTGGCGAAACTGAGGTAGAGTTGGGAAATGATGAGTGCAATGGCCATATTCTGAACATATGGCACAAGAAAATTTGGTGCACAACCCTTTACTTCTTGTAGTGGAGGACACTTTAGTAGTACTAGACGTGCTTGGTGAAGCGACGAGAAATGTGGTTGCTTGAGGGAGTTCGATCAGGTTACGTAACTCGGCAAGAGTACGAAATCTATTAATGGGGTGTCCCTCTCTTTCACATAGTGTGCAAGGAGGTTGAAATTGAGGAGGAAGGGGAGATATGGGCTCTTTATTCTTTCATCTGAGCCCAACAGTGGAAGTGGTGCTAGAATTTTGGAGTGAGGGTGGTGTGGTTGAAGCCTGTACTAGAATCTGCATCGATATTCTCTTTGTCTAAGGAGGGAGAGATGGTTGAGGAACCTCATGGGTGGCTGAAGATACCATATAGGGATGGAAAGCACCATGTTTGGAAGGGTAAGCATCGCAGCTACCTGAAATTATTGAACACCAGGTGGGGGATAGAAGAAGGGAGTTTGAGTAATGGCTTGAGGGATTTTCTCCCAAACCGGAATTTTCCCCTAGAGGGGGGAATCAGGGATAAGTGGTACAGTAGGGTTATCAAGGAATTATTGATGTAATATTTCTTCAACTGGTGAAAATTCAAGGTGAGGAGAGGCCTCAGTGGGAGGAATAATGTCTCTGCTATATGTTCCACTAGAAGATACTACACACACTTGTATTGAAGGGTGTAGGAGCGGTAGTGCTCCATGATATGCCCCCAAGAAAGATGGGTCCTTGAAAATTCCAGGACCCATGTCAATGAGAGAATAAGCATATGAGCTAGTGCAGACAAGAGGAAGAATGTTATCGATGTTGGCTGAGTGGTTAGGCTCATAATGTGTAATTTGGTCGTTGGTGATGATTTTCCCATTATGGGGGAACATAATCATTTGAAACACATAAGAGGCTACTGCCTTCATAGTGTACATGTAGCTACACCCAAACAAGATATTGTAATCAAGCAGGGCATTGACAAATTCAATGTCGATGAGAATGGTTTTTCCCCCAAGTTCGATGGGGACATTTTGGACAATTCCTTTGGGGGAGGATGGTCAAACATTATAGGCTCTCAAGATGATGGCAGATGGTACTAGCTCAGGGGAGCCACATTTCTTCCATATTGTTTTGGACATGATGCATGTGGATGCACCTTCATCGATGATACACTGATGAACTGTGATGTTTCTAATCTTTACTGGTATCTAGAAAGCTACCAGAGAGGGGAGGCATGGTTCTCCGCTATCTATATTAATTGTGATGAGTCTAGTATCAGCTGGGTCGGTTGTCCCCAAGGTGTAAAGCAAGGATTTCTGCTAAGTTGGACATGTTTGGAGGACCTCCAATATAGACATGGTTGTAGGAGACTGTGTTAAGTCATCGATCAGAATGTAATTGTGTGTTTCCCTAGCCTGAGGAATATTGACATTTTGTCACAATGGAATGTGAGGTATATGAATGATAGGTTTACTATTAGGGCATGGAATCATCAAGGGTTCTTCGGCTGTAGCTGGAGCTATTTCTAAGGTGGTTGGGGTAGATTCAGGGGTGCATCGTATTGATGACCATGTGTTTGTAGTAGAATATCCTCTTCGTTGGTGAGGAGGATATTGTGATTGGCCAAATTTCTAGGGTGTATGGGCCTTGGGTTTTGATATTGCCCCATTTGTGGTGGGGAAGCGTGTAGCTCTTGTTGGGTATTCATCACACATTGGTGTGGAATAGGGTTTTGTAACACGGTCGGGGGTGGTTGTTGAAAGTACTATTATGGGGCCTATTGAGGGGCAGGTGACGCTAGAGGACATGGTGCATTCATGGATTCTTTCATCTGTTTGAAGTCGACAATCTGGGGAAAATGGTGAGTATAATGTCCATACTCACCACAAAGAGCGAAAGGGAAGTTTTTCCTAAGATTGTTGTTGTTGATCTTCCCTTGGAGTTTGTTGTTATTGTCCCCTTAGGGGTTCTAGTTTCCTTGATTTTGGTTTCCCTGAGTGGGATGGTTTTGTTAGGGGTTATTTCCTCCTAGTCCTGGGTTATTATTGTTTTGGTTTTTTCCTTTCTTCTTGGCATTATTCTACTGATGGGCCAGATTTTTTTGTATTCAACTATTCAAAAGTATGAATTTGTTGAATGGGAGAGGATTGAACAAAGTTAACGTCGGCATGTGGTTTTCCATGTGAAGGAGAAACCAGTTGTGGAGGACTAGGAAATGGAAAGTACATATTGTTTTGTGGCAATGATCCATAGGGAGCATAGGAAGGTGAATCACTTTCACTAGTTCCCAAGTTATATGATGAGGTAGAAGGTGAACCCAAACTTGGTTGAGAGGTCAGATGCATCATGGGTACCAGTGAGGGTCCACTCATGGGTGTGGGGGAAGCAACAGGATATGGTTGTTGGTAAGGGGGTAGAGGGTAATAAAATGTCCCTATATATGGTTGTGGCTATTGAGGTGCACCATACATAGGTGGTTGTTTTTTGTAAGGGTTGTGATGTGTTGTGGTACCAATCAACCCATGTACAACGTGGTGCATCCCAGGTTTGTCCTGGCCAAATGGTATGGAGTTGGGTGCATCAGGTAACACTATGTATAAGTAACATGAATGAGCATAGATAAGGTCGAATTGTTGGGCCTTGCTGGTGGCTTCCTCTTCTTACTGAGGAAAAGTGGATGTTACATCTTTGGAAAGTATAGAGATGAGAGATTTAAGAAACCAATCAAGGTGTTGTTCTTTGGTGGTTTCTGCTTTACACAAACTACGTTAGTTACGAAATTCATGGATGTGGTCAGAAATATGCATAGCTAAGGTTTGTTTTCACTCAAAGAGAAGTTATAAACCAGTTTCATGACAAACTAGTAGTTGAAAAAAGGCCAAAAAGGCTTTGGCCAAGGACTCAAAAGTCACGTGGGACCCTAATTTTTCGTCCACATACCATTTTTTTGATGGACTAGTGAGTGTTATTTGAAATAACCTTAAGAATATGGAATCATACATGATGTTGTTTGGAGAGCACCATAAGTGGAAGGTCATGACATGGTTGGCGGGATCTTCCCTTGGTTTTCCTTCAAATTTTGGAATATCTAAAGGTATTTTGGTAGGCATATTGGGACATGTGGGGTTATGTAGAATGGGATCATTCATGAGTTTGGTCAAATAAGGAATGTTGAAAGAGGCCAAGTATGGAATAGGGGGATTTGGTGGAGGATTAGTTCCAGCCATTGTTTGAGGAGGTAGTGGACCTGACTCGTGGGTGGGATTTAGTGGGGTTGTACTTCTCTCTTGAGAAGAAGTTTGCCCCATGCCTCCTTGTGAAGGAGAGCTAGTGGATGGATGTCATTGGGAATTGGACCCAAGAAAAGTGGAACCAAGTAAATATGGTCCCAAAATAGTAGCACTCACGGGGGTGTGAGATGGTTGAGTCGATGAGTTGGAAATACTAGGGACTCCTCCTAGAATAGGAGGGAGATTTTTCAAGTGTCTGGAATTACGAGGATTATGTGGGTCCCCTATGATGTCCGACTAGCAAAGTGAATGTGTGAAAATGGTGATGAGATAAATAAATAAACAAGAGATTTGTATAATTTGGACCTTCACAATATAATACAACTCACAATTATATGTAATCAAATGAGCATCATACATAAATAAAATGTAAAATAAGAAAACATGTGGGTAGGTGTATTTTTTCCGCATGGGGGAACAAATAAAAGAAAATGATCGTGTCCTAAAAAATGTATCATCCTTTCTCTCAAATAGCATTGGGCCTTCCAAAATCACTCAACCATGGAGTTTGAAGCCACCGGAAGAGGATCTAGTGAAGGTTGAAACAATCAGTTATAATGAGGGGTAGAGGGTGCATATCCATAAAGAGCTGGCGATATCTCCCAATATCCACACAAAATCTGATCAAGGTGCAATTGCAGCCCACAATTTCCACTTGGGTATATGTCCTAAATTTTGGTCACTAGGTATCTCATTCAAATTGAGGCATTTAGATTTTCAGCCTCAGAAATGGATCATGGGTTGGATCCCTTCCAAGAGTTGGGTGACTCAAGGGGGGAAACGCAGAACAATTGGACCTCAGCCTTCAACCCTTCACATGTATATTCCTACCTTATGGTGTAGGAACACTTGACTTGGAGGATTTGAAAGTTCCCTATTTTTCAACTTCTAATGTTTGAAGATGTGAACTAGATAACAAGGGTTTATTTGGATGCCTACCCCCAAGATCCTACCTAGACTAGAAAAATTATTTTGGCACCTCCTTTGGAGGAAAACTTAGTAAGTTTTTAGAAAAAAATTAGATGTGGTGGGTTGAGACATTGGGGGTGTGAACTAATCTCGTTTGAATTAAGTGGGTGTAGATAATTTCCAAAGAAGTAGTGGGACATTTCAGAATTCCTTTGGGGAAAACCTACTTCAACCTTCACAATCCAAAATAGAAATTATGTGAGTGAGGAGTGACTTTGTGTGTGATAAAGTGACAAAGTGTACCAAGTTTTCAATAATTTAGGTGTGATATTGCAACATGTGGACTTCCTATGGTCCTTACAAATATTTGTTACCTAGCTTACTAAGTGTCATTGGTACAACCTTGCGGAATTTTAAAATCCCTAAAGAACTAGCATGTGGACATATGGGTCCTTACAAATACTTTAAACTACCTAAATGTTTTTTACACTAAGTAATCTTGAAAAATATCCTAGATTTTAAGCATGTGGGCATGTATGGGCCCATTACTTTGATCTTTAAACTTCTCTAGTGATGTGTGAGATCGGAAG
>CBVK0101467984.1:0-35075 GCA_900067695.1 Picea abies | reverse complement strand
GAATCTCAAGTCCAAAATGATTTTCCAACATATATACCATGGATTGTATACTGCCTAAAAAAGAAATTTGCAGAAATTTTCAATCACAACTATGTCTTAAAAACAAGTACTCCATTCAAAGAAATCGTTATAGCTGGCTTACCTGGCTTGAGATTCGTATGCAGACTATTGATATTCAAATTCAAAGGGATGATCTTCAAATCGAAATGCATAAGCATGCCTAAAACAGAGGTTCGATCGATCAAAGCACATGCGCACAAAGCATTACATTCAATTGTATTTTATTAGGGTGTGCATTCAAATCTTTATATGCATAAATGGAACCGCCCTATGAAACTGACTCAACTTACTGGAGGTTGAGTGTCGTCTTACTTAGCTCAGCTCTGCCAGGAGTTGTAAATGCATTATGGAGCTTCTTAAATGAAATCCTTAAGTAAATAGTAAATTGTAAATTGTAGGAACGAACTATACACTATGTAAGTTGTTGGCTGATTAAATGCTACAGTAGGAAAGACAAGACGACTAGCACTTAAACTGTAGGAAAAGTCGTCATCCACATGCGGGATGGAGATGGAGAGGATCGATTTGTCAGGAGCTTCTCATTTGCAAGGATGTGACTATTGCGGGAATGTCTATCCAACCTCTACTACCTAACATGGCGTCCACAGTATAAGTTAGATTGCTCTAAACACATGGCATTGTGCTATTTGTAAATGACAGATGACAAAAGAGCTTAGAGTCCTCTCCCTTAGAAGAACGCCTTCGGCGTATTTATAGAGTATTGTCTAAAATAAAAATAGGGAAAAACACAGATTTATTTATGAACAGAAGTAGGAGCTAGGCTTACAAAATGGAAAACCCCTTCATCTTCGGCATTGACCTGGAAAGAAAAAGAACAGTCCAGTTCGATTTCCTTTCACTTGGTTATATTTACCAAGGAAAATATACAATAATTTAACCAGTCAGTAGTAATCATCCTGGTCCTGCTGCTCTTCCGATCTCACACTAAGGAAAATATACAATAATTTAACCAGTCAGTAGTAATCATTCTGGTCCTGTTGGGCGTCTACCCGCTTGCGGGCCTTTACAAGGTTTTCATAGAATTCCTTGGCATCAGAATCCCAGGGTTTATAGTCGTGCATCAACAGGTCCTTAAACTTGCTCACCGACTTCTCCTTCGGCGGCTCCATCTTCACTGCCCTACCTGTTGTAGTTCCTTTCCGGTTAGGCGCAGCAGCAGCAGAAGCGTTCTTTGCAGAAGATCTACCTCCACCCTTAATATCATACTTCGGGATTGAAGAAGACATTGAGCCTCCCTCTCACAGGCTCGATCCTTGGACCTATCTACCTACAACCTACAAGTAAATGGAATCATATAACAAGATTTATCAAGCAGCATGCCAAAAGAAAGAAAGAAAATAGTTGCAGCGGAAGAAAGAAAATAGTTGCAATGGAAACATTGCAAAATCTTGATTGATGTGACCACAAATATTACTCTACCGTTTTCCTACAAACAGAGAAGGATCATAGACACTTTGTAACATATGACCATAAGCACAAATCATAGCAGGGTTAAACCACGCTCTAGCGAAGAAGTATGCACAGCAAGAAAGAAAAGATTGAAAGAGAAAGACATACAGAAGTATATACAGTATGCAAAACAAGAAAATACAAATTGAAGGAGAAAGACATACAGAGGTATTCACAAGGGTAAATTTTGTTAATTGTAGTTGAACCAAGAAGGAAGGCTACACGTGTTTGGTTTCTTGTGTGTGAAGACCGCCGTAAGTGAAAGCAAACACTGGGTTTGAGAATAACCCTAAAAGCGAGAGAATCCAGTAGTGCAGTACAGTGTGCCGGGAATGATGTCGTCGTCCACAATGTAAACGAAATCTGCCCCCTCTGCCTACAGCGCGAGCTGGAAGCAACCATCGTGAACAACAACTGTAAGCATATTGTTAGGCTAGCTGCCATTCTCATTCCGTTGGCTGCCGTGGAGCTCCAATTTCTTAATTGCCCAGCTGTCAGACACTGCACGAAACCCTTTCATTCGAATTTCCATGGCAAGTTCGTTTGGGCTCAATTCGTTTGTCCAGGCTGTTCTAGTTCTTGTAATTTCCTTATTCTTCCTCCGACTGGTTCTTTGGAGGACCTCGCACTACAGGAACCTGCCGCTAGGTCCCCCGGCATGGCTGATCGTAGGGAACCTCTTTCAGCTCAGATATTTCAACAACGCGTTCGAGAGCTCAGTGAAGAAATTCCATGAGAGATACAGCCCAATATTGCGTATTGTTATGACCACAGTACAATTGGCCCTTCCCTCTCTGCTTTGCTGTGTGAAATTGTCAAATCTATTAATCTTGTTTACATTGAAAGACGTGAAGCCTGCAATAACACATCAAACATATCAACCAATCAAATTTTAGAAAAACATATTATTTTATTATTAAACAAAATATATATATTGATTTCTTATATTACACATTGGATATAAAACAAAAATCTAAAGTCAACACTAAACTAACATAGAGTCAAAGAGCAACTCATCCCTATAGTCTCAAGCCTTTGGCAGGGACTAATAAAAATAATTTAAATTAAATGAAATTTCATCAACTTGCAACTTGCATGGTGAGGGATCACACAGTCCCTTGTCTTTTTCTAGCCACCTTATCTTGACGCCTTAGAACTGAGGGTAGAATTGCAATCTAAACCCTGACCGACCACTGCAATAAATTACATTGTTCAATAATGTTTTCTAAGAACGCGCCATATCGCTTTGTTTTCAAGTCACAGAGCAGTTAAAGTAAAATCATTAACAAAGTAACAAAGTTTCAATTCAAACTCCTCCTTCATTCATCTTTTGAATTTGCAATCCGGTCACCTGTTGCCAAGGCGGCCCCGTTATATACCCTACGGAGTGGAAATACCCGACCGACCTTATATACCCTACGGAGTAAAATCTTGGGCCTCCAACCGCTGTGAGTTTTGATAAAAATGCATTTTCGTCAAATTAAGGTCCCCGGAAAGTTGCAGGTTGCCTTAAATTTACCCCGTCGGTCTCCAAATCTGCAAAATTTCTCGTTCTCTCTCGTCGGAACTGGCGAAGAATCCACCAATTTTTCATAAAAATCGTGAAAGAATAGTCAATTTCTATTCAAAGTAGTGCAGAATGGTCTTATTTGTCAATCGAGGCCAAAACTTGCGGGAAAAGGTGGATTCAGGCTTTTGGGCAGTTTTTTCGGGTATTTCGGTGTCTTTTGCTGGCAAAACTATCAAAGATTGAATTGGTCGGGTTATTTAGTTTAAGAAGCGAAGAAAAAATCGCAGCGGAGCATACCGTGCTTGAATATTTGCACCGGTTCAAGATGCCTCTGGCATCAGGTGCCTTTAGAGGAGAAAATGGAGGGGAAGAATTTCTTCGGGATCCGTATGAGGTGCTGGGAGTCTCTCGTGACGCATCTGATCAAGCGATCAAGTCCTCTTACCGTAAGTCTATTATCTCCGGCATTGTAGGGTTTTGGAATGCCGGAATTTCGTGGTCAGGAGCAGGCAGAGAGACGCGGGTATTATTGAGTTGACCGAGGGGACGATGGGTTTGGCAGTCGAGTCCCTCGCTCAAAGAAAAATCAGCTCACCGGAAGCATATGAGAGAAGAAAACAGTGATTATCTCTAATCGAATTTGACAGACGATAAATGAGGCCTGACAGACAACAAAGATAAAAAGTGACAGCAGGGATAGGTGGATAGATAACTTTGACCATTGAAGTGGTATTCAGAGTTCAATCCAACGTACAACAAAGTAGCAATCACATGTGTATAGCAAAAGAAGTAGTTGTAATGGTTGACAAGTTTTGTGTAATTGACATGTTGTTTTCTAAAACGTGTCATAAGATATTTTTTTACATAATTATTTCAAATCAATAAAACTTTTAGCCTCTAATACCATCCACCATTTAAGAGAATAAAATATATAATATAATTTCAAATCAATTAAAACTTTGGTGAAATCAACAATTAAAATTAAAGAATTTGTTATACTATTTAAAAAAAATTGTTTGACTAGTCCACGTCAAGGAGTTCTACCATTTGCCATGGCCCATGGGATCCATTTTAATTGTAATTTATCTCTTCTACATCAAATTCAAACTAAGAGGAGATTGCATCCGTTTAAGAATGGTTTGATATCGTAAAGAGTAAGCATTAAATATTTATTTTTTTATACAATTTAATTTTTCATTTTAAATTAATAAATAATTTATTTTTAAGGTTATCATTAAATCAAAGATATATGAAACTCTTTTTTTTTGTAAGATAAGAGATTTTATTCAAGTTGGGATTTTGTTTTTTTTTAATGTAAAACATAAATAAAATAATTTAATAATCTTCTTCAATCAAATATTTAGATATCAACTTTAAATAAATTATCAATATATTAATAATGATGTACTATAAAATGATTTGGTACATTGATTTGAACTTTACATTGAAAAGTAAAGTGATGCATTAATTTTTTATGATATAATACAAAATGATTTAGTACATTGAATTTATTGATAATATATTTTGAAACAAATATGTTGCATTTATTTAAACAATTATTTGGTATATTAATATTAATATGCTAAAGGTGGGGTGAAATATATTACTGATCCAGGTGGATATTGGTGGCCGCTCACCTTTTCCAACTAGTTTATTTTGGAAGTTTTTATGTTAGTACATCTTTACGTACTTTTAGGGTCATTTTGGGGCTCTAAACAATGTTTTCTTGGCTTTCCACAATCAAACTATAAACAAAGTCAAAGTTTGATGACATAATGCGTAGTTCTTGAAAAGACCTTTCCAACGGGCTATCACGTGCCTAAAACGGAGTTCGTATGCAAAAGTTACGACCCTGGGAAGTTAATGCACTAACTTACCCAAATGGGGCCCACATGACTTTTGGTGTTTCATCTCCTAGGGTTAGGTTTTTGAATGTCTAAGGTTTTGGTATTCATGTTTATCATAAAAAGGCCTTCAGAGCCTCATTGTAATCATCTTATTGCGAATGAGCATAGTCATCACATCTCTTCTCAGAGATAAAACTGCCACCATTCTAGTGAGTCTTGCACCTTGTATTTTTACAGTCTCTGTACACTCCATTCATTAATAGAAATCATGTATTGATGTATCTCTCTGTTTCTAACAATTTTCATGTGTATTTCATTATAATATCTTTGCTTTCATTTCGTTCCGAAAATAATTTGGATCAATTACATATTAATATTAAACAATATAGAATAAAATACAAATAAAAATATGAGAAACATAATGACAAAAAATCTAAAATAAAATGAATGTGTTTAAAATAAGAATAGAATATCAACTTAAAATCAAAAGTGTAGAAACATTTATATGTGTAAGGTTGTGAGTTGAACTTATCTAAACATAAACTTAACAAATAGAATTATCTTAAATCATAATGTCTATCATTGAATCTAATTACTAGATTATGAAGCAATACCTTCATATATATATATATATGAACTATTATGGCCCTCATTGGATCTAATTATTAGATTATGAAGCAATACCTTTATATATATAATATATATATATATATATATATATATATATATATATATATATATATGAACTATCATGATATAGGGCCTTTTAAGATAAATTGTCAAAAAATAATGTTTCAAATAGAGTTTAAAATTGATACCCGATCCATCATCGAAGTTTAAATGAGGAAACTTTCCTAAAAAGTTAAAAGGAGAAGGAAGGAAAAAAATCATGGTCAATATATCCTAGATATGTATGCATAATTTCTCAAATTTTAACAAATGACATATCTTTTAACTACGCATGGAACCAATCAACATCACAATCATTGATCCATAGACACAATATACTTCATTTCCTACAACAAGGTCTTTTTTCAATAAGATCTTTTTCATGGTCAATATATCTTCAATACGTATGGAAAATTTATCTTTAAATTTTAACCTATAAAACAAATTTTAACTAAACATGGAAATAATTTAAATTTTAATCAATAATACATAGAGATAAAGTTAGCCTAGTAGTTAGTATGTGTGATCAATAATCACTTTGCAATATAGCATTAAGTGTTATGTGGGGTCGCATATACATTTTTTAGATTTAAATTGTCTTATATCCAACAACTTATGCACAACTATACAGAACATTTAGTGCTTCACTACAAGGTAGTTATTAGTCACCATAAAAATGATGCTACATATACATGTGTTTGAGCTTTGAGGAATTCACTTCTTCATTTATATGTTGAAACTAATTCCAACTTTATACTTTGAATGCAACAAATCTGTCTTTCCACTTTATGCTTACTTTAATATTATGTGAAAATGGATTTAATGTGAACATGAAAAAATTATTACATTTATGATTTAGCCATACAACAATATCTTTAGTAACTTGCTTATAACAATTGTTTTAGATCTAACTACTTATGCATAACCCCACACAACATTTAATGTTTCACTACAAGATGGTTATTAATCACCATAAAAATGATGTTACATATGCATGTGCATAATCTTTAAAAAATTGGCTTTTCATTTATATGTTGAAACTAATTCCAACCTTGTACTTTAACTTTGCATTTCCACTTTATTCTTACTTTAATATTATGTGAAATGAAATTAATATAAACATAAAAAAAAAATAATACCTTTATGATTTAGGTGTACAACAATACCTTTAGTAACTTCATAGTCGTTCAGAGTGAGACCATGACCAAATATCTTCTTGAAATAAACTAAAGTCACAGATTATAATTATAAAGAAATTATATTTCTAAAATTAAGCTTTTAAGTTATTAAATATCTGGTTATTGCTATAACCAATAATATTAATATTATAATAATGATGATGATAATGGTGCACCTTTTCTAAGTAACAAAATTTCATATTTTATTTTTATTCAAATTATTGGGAAGTTATGTTAAGAGTAAACAAAGTTGGTGTATGATGAGGGCTTTATGTAAGAAATAATTGGTGGATTATTCTCCTTTTTTTTACATGTCTCTCTTCGATTT
Organism: Picea abies; assembly: GCA_900067695.1. Taxonomy (NCBI): domain Eukaryota; kingdom Viridiplantae; phylum Streptophyta; class Pinopsida; order Pinales; family Pinaceae; genus Picea; species Picea abies. Next base: position 28,013 of record CBVK0101467984.1, on the reverse strand, counting down.
ATGTCTAACATTTTGATGTGGAATATGTACTTTTTTGACTATTTGTAGGATATTTTCAATTCTCAACGTTTTCCTTGAGATTTGGTGTCAACAATAGTTTGTGGACTATTCTCCCTACTCTTTGTACTTCTCCCTTTGTTTCATGTCGAATCAGTGCTTGAAATTTCTCCTAACTAGGAAAGATAAAGAGACTTAAATAGGCTAGATTAGTTGCATCCTTCATTTGCATGCTTTGTTACATTTCATACCAATGCATAGGAACCGATATAGCAAGCCAAGATACAATTGATAAATTGATAATTTTCAAGAACTTATTGTAGAATGAACCACAACTAGAGGGTTCACCATTTCAATGAAAAAAATTCTAATTGAACCTTTTTGTATAATGAATTTGTGGAATTGACTCAAAACATTTTCTCGAATCAACATGATATAAGAAATATAATATATGAAAATGAAAAAAAAAAGGAAAAAACATATCCAAAAGAAAATAAAACTTAAAAGAAGAAGAAAATAATTGATAAACACCAACCTGATGAAATCAAGTAAGAAAAAGGATATTCTCTAACCAAAACATGTATCCAACCAACTATCTTTAAAAACAAATTACCTTTATAAAAGTATGGGAACAATTATGAATCGTTAGCATGATGCTACATGCATTTGAATCATTCATCCACGTCCACATTGAATTATTAAAGATTTCACTTTGCCTTCATTTATGATAGAATTAATTTCAACTTTTTGCTTACTTAGTGCCCACAATGTGGTTAGTCCCCTCCTCATAATATTGAAAAGTCCCCTCCTCATAGTATTGAAAATAATTAGTGTAATAATTGTATTGTACACGAGATTTGGTACAAGTCAATTTCACTACAAAATCATCGATGATATATTTTATATAATATATATATATATAATTTCTATATTCGTTCGAGGAGAAAGAGTACTCAGCAACAATAGTCATGAAAATTTAGTAGTTGACGTGATCAATCTCGTTGTTATTTTCCTATTTATAATATATATAAAAAATTCAACAAATTTCTAAATTGAAAGTAGTTGTGCATTTTCATTTTCATGGTACACATCATTAATTATACATTAAAAAAATATAAAATACATTTTAAAAAGCAATGTATTTCAATCACAACCACTCCCTAGTTTTATTCGATGAACCGTTTGGCGTTTGGTTATCCAAAGAAAATACTTTTACATTTGAAAGTAGTTGTGCATTTTCATTTTCATGGTACCACATCATTAATTATACATTAAAAAAATATAAAATACATTTTAAAAAGCAATGTATTTCAATCACAACCACTCCTCACAAGTTGATAGCTTTATTCAATGAACCGTTTGGCGTTTGGTTATCCAAAGAAAATACTTTTACATTTGGATATTCGCATTTTGATAAAGACTATGTTTATGTGGAAGCATAGAATGCAGAGTAACAGGGCTTCAAGAACACGCTACGCCTGAGTTCGGAAGAGGGTGAAAGGCAGTCATTACCGACTGGCCTCAATATGGCGGCTGCATCGGGAGGAGGGACGCCCCCCTCCTACCGTAACATTGTGAGCGGCGACACATCCCCTGCGGATTCGATCCAACCAGCGACAGCTCCAGTGCTGGGAGCCGCATGGCAAGCGCAAATGAAAGGAAAATGTTTACCCAGAGCGGTCAAAAAACCACGATTTGTCATCCCGGAGAATAAACTGGAAGAGTATCGAGGCTATATGAAAAATCATGCTTTAATCTGTAAGTTGATTGGTATTTGGCCTTCCGAAAAGGAATTACTGAAATGGATTCAAATAAAATGACAACCTAAAGGTCACATTGATCTGAAATTAGGAGTCAAGGGTTTTTTTACAGATATTTTTTCAAACTTACAAGATAAAGAACGAATTTTTGAAGGAGGGCCCTATTTTTATAGCAATGCAGGGCTTTTCCTCCGACAATGGGAGGAATGTTATAACCCTGAACAGGAGCAATTTCTTGTTGCCCCTGTCTGGGTTCGACTCTTTGGGCTTCCTATGGATTATTGGGACCCAGAAATTTTAGAAGGAATAGGAAACTCTTTAGGTTCTTTTGTAAAAATTGTTGAGGCCACAGCACGAGGCCGATATACTTCCTTCGCCAGAATCTGTGTATATATGAATATCTCTGAACCCTTACCAGACATGATTGAATTGGAATATGCGGGTACAGTTTGGCAACAGCCTTTAGATTATGAACATATCCCTTTTCGCTGTAGACGCTGCCATGAATATGGCCATTTGTACAAATCCTGCCCTTTAAATGGCCCACTGCAACACCCTTCCACTGTAATTAAAACTGAGCAATCACGCAAAGATGATGAAGGGTTTGTCCTGATATCCAATAAAAAATGCCAAACGCGTCCACTAAACCCTCGCCCAGGACAAACTTCTAAACAAAATTCCCTCGGCTCGGTATCAACAGAGAACAAATATGAGGTCTTACAGGACGAAGGAGATCTGGTAGCTCAAGAAATTGAAATGAATGAACAACAGGCTTATCACATGGCGAACATACCGCAAAATCACTCTTCGAAGCGAAAGGCAAGGTTGGAAACGGAAGCAGCTGAAGCGACTATGGTACATGAACTAACCCCAATGGACGTAGAACAATCCAAAGAGGACTTAAGTGCAGAAGAGAAGCTGATGAGGCGTCTTTTGTTTGAATGGAGAAATCTTGATGACCGATTCATACCAGTGGAGGAGAAACATTTGTATAAGGAAACCTTTGAACATTATCTTTCAGAACAGGCCAAGATGGAATCCCAAGCACAACCTCCAGGAAAAGAGATGCCTCCCCCTTCCAAGCAAGCAAAAAAAAGAGGAAGGCCAACCTTGCAAGAATCCATACAGCTAGTTGGAGAAATGCTGATAAACACGGGCAAGATAATACCGTTAACAACAGTATTCCAACAACTACCCAAAAATTTATAATGAAAGTACTCTCCTGGAATATTAGAGGCCTTAACAGCAAAGGCAAACAGCGACATCTAAAAGCGAAATTGCAAGCAGAGAAACCCCAGGTTATGTTATTGCAAGAAACTAAAGTCTCGGGACAGAAACTGCAGACAATAATACACTCCTTGAAACTACAGTATGAAGTCATGACACTTGATTCGGCCGGCACCTCCGGGGGTATTGCGGTGCTATGGAATGGAGCAGAGGTCAGTGCCGAAGGATGGATAGGGTGCCCCCGAATTTTATCAGCTACCTTCCGGCAGATAGGATCCGAGAACCGCATTCTAATTTCAGCGGTATATGGGCCTCCTATTCTAGGAGAGAGATCCGATTTTATTAAAAGCATTAGAACCTTGAGCACAATGCATCAGGAGAAGTATTGGCTAATAGGGGGGGATTTCAATATGATATTGAATCTCGCGGAAAAGAAAGGAGGAATAAGAAGGGAAGACCCGGAAATGGCTCTCTTCCGGGAGTTACTTCATGATTTACATCTAGTTGACATTCCCACAGTAAATGGACAGTATACCTGGAATAATCGCAGGGGCGAACACAATCAGATTGCTTCCAGACTAGACCGATTTTTAGCTTCAGAAGATCTAGTGACAATGGATATCTACTATGCAGCTACAATTCTCCCTACTATTGGCTCTGATCACTGGCCGATTACACTGGAGATAGATGTAAGAGCGAAACGCCCAAACCGTCCTTTCCGTTTTGAATTATTTTGGTTAAGAGATCCTACCTTTCTGGAAAAAGTTAAAAACTGGTGGCATTCAATTACAGTAAGAGGACACAATAAAATGCATTCCTTTCAGCTAAGATTAAAACAATTAAAGGCAGAAATAAAACGCTGCAATATAGAGAAATTTGGGAACATACAGCAACACCAAATTCGACTTCAACAGAAAATGACAGAAATACAACAAACAATTATACTACATGGCAGAACAGAGGAATTGGCTGTGGAAGAGGGACATATTGTCAGTGAGCTTGAAGAGCGAAGGAAACAAGAAGAGCTGCTATGGAAACAGAAATCCCAGACAAACTGGCTGAAAGAAGGGGATCGTAACACTAAATTTTTTCATAAAGCTATGCTGCAACACCGACAACACAACAGAATATTTTCACTGAAAGCAACAAATGGGGTACGTCTATTTAAACATGAAGAAATGGAGCAGGAATTAACGACTCACTTCAAAGACCTCTTAACCGAGCCTATCCCAAACAGGCTTACTGCTATACAAAAAATAACTCAGCATATTCCCCAGCTGATTACAAGAGAACATAACTTGGCCTTGCTACGAGAAGTCACTCTTCAGGAGGTTGAAGAGGTGGTCCTGAATCTCCCCAAGCATAAAGCCCCTGGACCAGACGGCTTTACAAGTGAATTTTTTAAAGCAGTATGGCCTTTCATGGGGCCTGATATTCAAGAAGTGGTTGAAGAATCACGAAGGAATAAGAAGGTTTACTCAGCCTTGAATGCAACTTTTATTACACTCGTGCCTAAGAGTAAGGACGCCGACGCTCCAGTGGGCTTTAGACCGATAGCACTGTGTAATGTAATTTATAAAATTCTCTCCACTATCATGGTCAATTTATTAAAACCTCTGCTTCCTACATTAATTTCGCCAGAACAGACAGGCTTTGTAAAAGGTAGACAAATACTTGATGGAATAGTGGTTGCTCAAGAAGCCATACACTCACTCACGAAAGACAAACAGAAAGGAATTTTAATCAAACTGGATTTGTCTAAGGCGTATGATCGTATCAGCTGGCAGTATCTCATAGAAGTGATGCGCGCTTTTGGTTTCGATGAGAGATGGCTCCAATGGGTTAAGTCCTTTATCTCTACGCCACATTTCTCATTCCTACTGAACGGCAGTCCCACTGCTCCTTTCAACATCATCAGAGGCCTACGGCAAGGATATCCCCTATCTCCATTCTTGTTTATAATTGCAGCAGAAGGATTGGGAAGAATGATTAAAGCTCATCTAGCTGAAAGAAAGCTACAGGGGTTAAAACTGTGGGGTCCTCAGCTGCCTCTCACACATCAACAGTTCGTTGATGATATCCTCCTATTCGGCATGGCAACGCTACAGGAATGCAAAGCGATCATCAATATTCTGGACATCTTCAAGGCTACTTCAGGTACGGAAATCAATAATGATAAATCAAATGTTTATTTCTTCAATTGTAATGTTCACATTCAAAACTTCTTAACAAGAACCCTGCGATTCCATAAGGGGACTTTGCCTATGAAATATTTAGGAATGCATCTAAACTCAGGTCCCATTAGACAAGCAGATTGGCAAGATCTTATAAACAGAGTAGAGAAACGAATCCAGAATTGGGCATTTAGAGCCTTGAACGCACCTGGACGCTTAATTCTATTGAAATCGGTAATTCAAGCATTACCAATCTATCAATTTTCAGGCAGAGCGTGTCCGAAAGGTATATGCTCGGCCTTGGTATCCATGTTTAGCAGATTTCTTTGGCAGGGAGCGCAAGATAAAAGGAAATGGGCATTGATATCGTGGGATAAATTAATAAAATTAAAAACAGCAGGCGGGATCAGCCTGAGAGACCCTTTCATTTTGAACACTGTACTCGGTGCTAAGTTATGGTGGCGCTGGCTAATGGGAGGGCCGGACCTATGGAAGCACATTTGGCAAACAAAATATGCCATGCCACGCACAGTCTCTGGCAAATTGAAAATCGACAGAGTGCCAAAAGGCTCTTCAATTTGGAATTTGGCTACAGCAAACAGACATTTAATCAGAATGCACAGCTTTTGGGAGATAAGGGACGGCAGAACAACCCTTTTTTGGGAGGAATCCTGGCAACAGAGAGAAAAACTATTCACTCGATTAGATTTGGGGGAAATCTTTTTGTTTACAAACACACCAGCTCATCGTTTAGTACAGCATTACTGGTGTACAAACAATAATGATGCCTGGAGGACGTGGAAAGATAAAAATGGATGGGAAGCAGCCCCACCTACACAACAATGGGACAATTTCACCAAAGAACTGAAAACAAGGAAACTCAGACGAGTTACAGGATCTGATATATTGAGATGGGGATATACAACAAAAGGACAGTTTACAATTAAAGAAGGGTACTACATCCACTCACAACAAATTAACTAAATTGCCCAGCCACTGTGGAAAAAGATTTGGGCACTAAAACATTGGCCTAAAGTAGAATACTTTCTATGGATTTTAAGCCATAATCGGATCCTGACATGGGAGAATCTACAGAAAAGGGGTATGATAGGACCATCGTATTGTGTGCTTTGTCATGCAGATAATGAAACCACTGAACATCTCCTCAATACTTGTCCGGCGATACAACCGATATGGAGAGATTTGGAGCTCCTGTTTCGCCAAACGGACAAAAATAATGCTAGTATTGTCGAAACGATTATCAACTGGAGGAAAGGTCGATATCACTGCCAAGTAATTAATCGAGCATGGTCACTTTCATTAGGCTTCCTCCTATGGAACATATGGAAAGAAAGAAATCAGCGTATCTTCCAAGATACAGTCCAAACCCCGCAGCATATATGGCACCGTACTATTGAAAACATTCGTGAAACCATCCTTGTTGAAAGATGGTCTGATGAGGACTGGAAAGCAGTGGGCATAGAAGCCTATATTTTACAACAACTCAACCTACAACCTCAAATGCTTTATAAAGGACTATGGAAATATAAACCCCCTGAACACACTATTGAGGAACATTGGTCACCTCCACAACCAGGTTTCATTAAACTCAATTATGATGGAGCTTCTAAAGGTAACCCGGGTCAAGCTGGAGCAGGAGGGCTTTTTCGCAACTCCCAAGGAACAGTTTGCCGATTTTATGCACTGGAATTGGGCCATGCCACAAACAATGAAGCAGAGCTTATGGCGGTCAAGCAGGGCCTCATTATAGCTATCAGAGAACACTATCACAGAATTATAGTGGAAGGGGATTCAGCCATGGTAACTGGAGTTCTTCAGAATTTGCAACAAGGTACCCCTTGGGAGAAAATCACCAAAAGTTGGAGGACAACCGCTCTTATGGAAGAGGTAAGTCAATTTTTGAAGAAGGTTCCATATTTACTCCCTAGCCACATCAAAAGAAAAGGCAATGCGGCAACAGATTTCTTGGCCACTTGGGGATGTCAGAATACAGAGCGTTCCATTGATGCTTGCCCACGACAAGCAATCTGGGATGTGGAGTTACACACACTTCAACTGATTGTCAACAAAGATCTTCAACCCCAATCATGATCCACTGCCAAGTTATATCAAAATATGTAGCGTTCACTTGCGCTATATATCAGCAGCTTGAACATGGTGCAGCAGTAGGACAGCTAGTTAATGCATTATATAGGATAAAAAGACAATTTCAATTTTGGCAAGCCTTCAAAGCACTTAGACAACTAACAGACCTGGTTTCCTACGGGCAGGTTGAGGCCAAATTAAAAATATTTAAATGTAGCCTGTTCTGCATAAATAAATAGAAAATAGCAAGGTACTACCTAATTTACAAAAAAAAAAAAAGACTATGTTTATGTTTATGGTAAGTAGAACAAAGTTTGTGGGATCACTTAATATTGGGATAAAATCAATATTTTTACCAAGACATTCTTTCCAATTTAATAGAAATTTTGTTGAAAATTAATAGGGGTATTATAAGAAACAAGTGTTGCATGGCAGCGTAGTCTTTGCCAGGTTGGAATGGGAATAAATGCACTGCCACGATGAGACTGAGTACAGATACGTGGGAAGTAGTTTGAAGTACATGTGGTATCCATGCAGAAGATGACTTTGTGGCAGCGTGCCACTGACCAGCCACATAAGTATACACATTAAACATTCAAATATAATAGACACAATTTCCTGACATCTAGCATAGTTGAAGGAATTTTTTTTTAGCATTTCCGAATTAGTTTTCTTTGAAATTTATCAAATATTAATAATGTCTTGCAAAAAAGGTTCCCGGAAATCACATTAAACATTCAAATATAATAAACACAATTTCCTGACATCCATCATAGTTTTCTTTGAAATTTATAAAAAATTAATAATGTCTATTACATATTTCTGGGATCTGTTCCATATTTCTAGAAATTTAAATGTGTCTGTCATATAGACTGGGATTGGGGCTCCCGCGGACCATAAAAAAAAATAAGTACAATAATTAGGACTGTAGAAAGAAGAAGTACACGACGGTAGAGAGGAAGGCCTGAAAAGAAGAAATTGGAAGTTATGAGCCTTTGGTTAGAGATTTCTATTTAAAGAGGTAGAATAACTGGATTGATAAAGAAAACAAGATGACATCAGTATATACTTACTCTGAAGTCGATGCATTTTTGTTGTTGTCGTCGATGGTCATTGGAATCATGCCAATCGGTTGTTTCCCTTCGTCAATGAGGTTGTCCATTCTCCATTGGAACCATTCTTCAATGTAGCTTCTCATGGGGGCCACATTGATTTCATCTTGGATTTCTATGTCGAAAAGCTCATTTTCTAATTTCCTTAGATCCATAGAAATACTATGCAGAGCCTGTTCAATTTATTCATTGTGTGCTGCATAGTCCAGTAGCCAGTTCTCGAGCTCATCTACACGATATTCAAGGATGTCGTAAAAATTTTCTAAAGACAACCCCTTTAAAATATCAAGTTGTTCATCGAAGGCTTCTTTGGTCATTGACAAGGATTTGAGGATTAAGTTTGGGTCTTGAGCCTCGTTGGTACTTCCGACTAAGTCTATTTGGATCAGGTTTCTGAATAATTCTTCTTTTTCTAATATGGCTTTTTCACATGATTCGACAATGAGCTGCAGGTTCTTAACTTTCTTTTGTCGGCATGCTTTTAATTGTTTGATCCGCTTTGAGGAGGGGAGATTCTCTTGTCTTCTTTTCAAATTTGAGTTGTTGATGGCATGGTTAGAAAAAGGGGTCAGCATCTGTTCATAGAAACGTTAATTATTTTTTAAATTCGTCTGCAAATGTTTGTACAAATCATTTTCCCTCTTTCGAAAGGAAGCTATATTTTGTGACGTTTCCCAGGGTTCAGTAACTCGCTGCATTCATTTCTTGATGTTATTCTCTACAAGGGCTCTACACGATGCGAGGAGTCTGGAGGATCCTTTTAACTTGGTTGCAGGGGTAGCAGGCACGGTTTTTGCTAAAGGACTGGCAAACGCTAGGGTAGCAATGAAAGCCTCCTCCAATTCCTTGATGCATTCGTTCAGTCTAGCATTCTCTGCTTCAATGCTTCCAATGGAATCATCAACAGAATCACCGGTTACGCGGTGAAATAGGGAGATTTGGGACAACCGCATTTTCCTAAAGTTAATCTCTGTACGAGATTTTCCTTTCTTATTTTTTACATCTCTCTTTTCAATGACTATATTTTTAGAGTGGCTGTCAAAAACAACGCTTTGGAATACGAAGGATTCATCTTTTTCAAAAATGTCGGTATCAACTATTTCCATTGCGAAACTATGGTGCATCGCGTCTACGGACGAGATAATTTCAAGTTGCATCCTCTCACTTTCAATTTCGGGTTCGTCCGCCTGCCCTACAATTTTTTTTCTCTTCTTTGCCAGGGGAACTTTGTGAGAACTATCAATTTTTGTGCAAGGAGGGTTCTTATCTACTCCTTCGTTTGGAGATTTTTGGGTTGCTTTCTTACTGGGGTGGACCGTTGAAGCGATGCTCTATGATGTCGTTCTCTTGGGAGTGTTGGCAGGGGAGTGGTCACTCTTCTCACCGGATACTTTTCCCTATTCTCTGTACAATACAGTTGCGCTTTGCAATGTCTCTACGTCACAATCGCCAGAAGAAGGAGTGTTGTCGTCGCTGTCTCTGTCTTTGGTCAGGCATTTATGGATAAAAGACCTGCTAAAGCCAAGTGCTAGTAAATGTTCTTGAAAAATCCCATTAGGGTCGAACCCTTTTATCCTTTCAGCGTATGCTAGGTTCAATTTCTTGAAATGGCCTGTGAATTTGTCAATCTTGTTGACGTTTCTGCACACGAAGTCTCCGAATTTCCAGGGCAGAGGAATGAACTGTTTTTTTTTCTTGTCATGGAAAAAATGCAATCAGTGGTTGTATTGTCTTTCTATTTCTGTAACAAACATCTTGTCCATGATGTGGCATGGAAGGAAAGCATGATTTTCCTTAGAGCCAAAGACCATTAGTACACTGTGATTTTCCTTTTGTTCAAGTGTCCCCTTCATTTTCAAAAAATTGGTTGCCTGGCCAGACATCCAAGGAGCATCCTTACCTAACAATAAATCTTTGAAAAATGAGACAAAGTCATTAAAAACCTCATAAAAACAATGGGAGGCCTTGTGCCTCCACAGGGCCTGGTACCAGAATGTTACTGGGTCGAATTCACAGTTTATTTTCTTGGAAAGAGACAGTTTTGGAAACATACAACAATGCACTATTGCGAAAATCAAGTAGTATGACATATAAAATTTATTCGATTCTTTGAATCGTGACAGCTGGGAACAAATTTCAATGGAAATTAGATTCCCCCAATCGAAAATGAATTGTTCCTTGACTGTGAAGTACAAAATATAAATAACTATACGGGAAATGCTTGGTGTGGATTCTTGTCCCGTTATTCTTGTAAACAACCAAGCAATTTCTCGGAATGGATTTCTAAAGAAACTTACTTGCAACTTTGTGATATCTTCAGGAACTGTTGTCAGGTCTTCGAGGAACTCGGCTAAGATGTCCAACCTGTTATCATGTTTTTCCAGGAACTGCTTGCAATCTTGTCCTCTGAAGTTCAATGTTGGCTCCGACAATTTTAACATCTTGCAGAAGACCCGAGGTGAAAAAGAAACAGGAGAATGGTCGCGCAGTGGAATAATTCTTTGGCTTGAAATATATTTTTCAGCACACCAAGAGACCACCTCCTTACAGTCAAAAACCTCAGGGACGCAGCCTGCACGAGTGATTCCAGAGGTCCAAATCACTTCTTTCTAGGCGGAACGAGATGAATATTAAGAGTATGCCCTGGACCACTGGAAGTTCTGGTCTTGATGTCTGAAGATATTTACTATATCTCCACAAAACTGTTGTTAACCTGCTGCCATAAGTTTACAATAACGTTTGTTTTCTCCAGACGATGATTGAAATGAAGAGTTGGAAGGGATAATATAATTCTACACAAATCTTGGTCCAATACATGTGAATGGGAGATCTCCTCGAGATTTTCGCTCATTAATGACAATTTCGATGGCTATTGCATGATGCGTTGTTAACATTAAAGACTAGTAATTGCACACATAGAAGTGTGAAGATGGCAGATATGACAATGAGAAATTAAACATTGGAGATTTCCTGAACGTGCCAACGCGATGACCCGTGTTTGAGATGAACAATCAGAAGGGACAATATAACTCTCCACAGATCTTGGTTTAATGTGTATTAATGGGAGATCTCCTCGAGCATTTTGCTCATTAATGACAATGTTGACAATTCCTGCATGGTGAGTTGTTAGCATGAAAGGTTACTAATTGCATATTAAGAAATAAGTACGAAGGTCGTGGGGATGAGAAAGAGTAGTTAAGGAGTGTCCAATTATCAAAAGCGTTCAGGCGGGCTTCAAAATAGGTTTAGAAGGTACAACAGTTGGAGGTGAGGGTGCGAGGGTCAAATTATATGTCACATAACTTTTTGAGTGAAATACGCATAACACCAAAGAGGGCATGATAGGACAGTCCAGAGGGAAATTTGTATGTCGCGGAAGTCCGGGCAATGTTTGCAAGACATGGAAAAATAGAGGTGCAAACGTGAGCCCGCCTATCTGAGAACCCACAATTGAAAAAGTGGGTCAAGTATGGAATAGAGAAACAATTGGGCGGATTCATTTTCGTTAATATATTGAAACTTGTAATATATATCCCATTGCATGGCAAAATCTTTTCTGCATGTCTTTGGGCATAAAAGAAAAAATAAGAGAAGATAAAATAATTTAAATTCGAGGAGTCGAGCTTTAATTAAATTTCACTGTCTTGCCCCGGATGGGGTGTCATCGTGGGCCACTTGGCAGAGGGCGGAGGAAGGGGATGGCCAGCGGGGCACGGAGTCATGTGCCCGGCTCGTGCCCCACGCAGCCGTCACCCCGGGGTTTTAATGGCCATTTACAATCGATGCCAGAAGCATTTACTCCTCCCTCCCCGACCGACTCCTTGTATCGCACTATGCAGCGACCTCTTGGCATTTCCGATCTGTGGTGTGGTTTCACTCAGCGCTCTGCATTTTTCATGGTTTCTTGGGTATTTCTTGTCATTTCGCTTGGCTCTGCAGATCCTCTGCAGAAGCCGAGTCCGACCATGCCTCGCCTTCGCCTTCGCTTAGGTCCTCGCCGGGGCTCTCCATGGCACCCACGACGCCCCAGCAAGTCTTCCTCGCCCTCTGGTTCTGCGGTTTCAACTCGGGATAATTGGGCCATGGTGGACACCCTTTGGACTCTAGCACAGGCCGTTCGCAATGTAAAGCACTCCAGTTCCCCTCCGCCTTCACGCACTAGCCATCCCAGCCATCTTTCGCCGGAGCGTCCTACCTCTTTGCCGCGGGAACACTATGTCATTCTCCAGGATTTAGTTTTTGAGCTACGAGAGGGAGTGAGCGACCTTCATTTCCGCGTCCAGCAAATGGAGGGATGCCTTTCCATTCTCCTCCAGCTCCTGGCCACTCCCTCTCCAGTCACTCCTGAGCATTCCAGTGAAGCCTCCGAGAGCAGTCAGCAAACCGCCTCCACCGCAGAGAGTTCCGACTCTGAAAGGAAGGAAGGCCACCCCAGGGCCATGACTCCTCTCGCGCAGACATCGACTTGTGCAATCAAGGAAGAAGCAGGCGTTAACGCAGGCTCGGCAACGGCAACAGCAGCAAAGGAAAGCAGCCTCCAGATGCCCGATGAAGACAACAGCAGCGCCATGGACATGCAGTGGACCGGCGGGACACCTGTCGCCGAAGAACCATGGGTTGGCACTCTGCCCGAGTATGTTCCAAACTACACCGTGTTTGTCCCCTACTTTAGTTCTGATGGTTCCCATGGTAGTTAATTCTCTAGGTATCTTTAGCAATGTCAGAAACAGTTTATACTCTTTTTTTTGGTTATCTATGGTTGGATGAACTGGTTTCTCCTCCTGGAGCAGTTCAGTAATTACAACCAATTAACTCTGTCTATGTATTTTGGAACCTGGTTCTAAGAAGGACTCTTATATTAATACAAACTCTTACTTACAAAAAAAAAAAAAATTTCACTGTCTTGTCGATGCTTTTTCTTTTTAATGGCAGTCTGTACGATTTTTGCATGATGAACTATTATCATTAAACCTTGGTCGGGCACAGTAAACAATGACTAAGAATTGGAGATTTCATGAACCCGCCAACCCGAGGAATCGCGAAAGAGATTCCATGAAATGGGCAAATATGGAAAGCCGTCAGAAGGGCTTCATAATTAGGGTGACAATGGTTCCCCAGGAGACGTGACTTCCCGAGGGTCAAAATGTATGTCTCGAAACTTGAATGAAAAATATGTACCATGGAAGAGGGGATGATATGGGAGTTCGGCGGTCAATTTGTATATGGAATACCCTTTCGGTCATTAATGACATGTTTAAGGTTCATGCACAATGAAGTGCTAGCATTAAAGATTTCCAATTGTATTTCGAGAGAGAAGTAGGAAGGTGGCGGGGATAGTGAACAACAAGTAAGGAATGGATAATTATCGAAAGCGGTTGGTGACGCTTCGAAATAGGGCTACAAGATACAACTAATAGAGGTGAGGGCCCGAGGGTCAAATTGTATCTCTCGGGAGTGTTGACCACAGAACGTGTAACATGGAAGAGGGCATGATGATGCATTCCTATGGACAAACTGTATATTGCAGAACTCCGAGTACTGTTTGCTAGTCATGGAACATTGGAAACACAATCCTGAGACTGCCAGTCTGGGAACCCGCAATCGAAAAAGTGTCTAAGTATGAAACAAGGAAACGGTAGGGTAGGCTCGATACACAGTAAATGTACAATGCCATGGAGATACAACCAAGTAACTTGGGGATAAGTATTGAAAGGAACAATGGACAGCTGGGCTCGTGAAGGGGCATTCCAATAAACAAATTGTATATCGTGAAACTCTGGGCACTGTTTGAAAGTCACAGAAGATTCGAAACACAATTTTGAGGCTGTCAATATGGGAACCCGCAAGTGAAAAAGTGTCCAAGTATGGAATAGGGAAACACTGGCCCAGACTTGTTTTCGCTAATATATTGAAATTTGTAATATCTTTTCCATTACCTGGCAAGATCTTCTTTGCATGTTTCTGGACAAGTTTTGTAGGGATGGTTAGTCCTTGAGACTTTTGCTTATTAATGATGATCCTTATGGTTTTTGCATGATGGCGTTTTAGTATTAAACCTTTGGTGTTTCATATTTGGAAAGAAGTACGAGGATGGCCAGAACAGGAAACAATGACTAGGAATTGGAGATTTCGTGAACCCGCCAACACAAGGATCCAAAATAGGGTGACAAGGTCTCCCCAAAAGACGTGAGGCCCAGATGGTCAAATTGTATCACTCAGAACATTTGAATGCATAATCTATAACATGGAAGAGGGGACGATGTTAGAATCCGATAGTCAATTTGTATATGGCGGAGGAGCAGGTGCTAATTTATTCGTACCAGTGTGTTCAATTGTCACTAGTAAGAGCACAATTAATGCATATTAGGAAGGATGGGAAGTTAGTGGGGATGGAAGGCAATGAAAAAATACTTTGAAACATTCGTGAACCCTGGTAGAGTGAATCTTGTGAGTTCGAGGAGTCCGCGGTGGAATTGTAGATCACAGAAGTTTTGAGTGCAAGATGTATATCACAGAATAAGAAGCAGCACAGTTTGAAAGTGCCAACCCAACAACTGTGGCCATAAAATTGGCTAAGTATGGAAAAGAACATCGGTCGGTCGGATTCATCATGTGAGGATATAGATGGAGATGAAGATATGTCATCCTGCCAAAACTTAGCCAATTATCTGGCCACCGGGTCCCAGGTTTGTGGTATCCAACACTTATGTCCCCTGTTCCGTCATATACATCTTGCAGCCCAAGAACTTCCGTGATCTGCAATTTATGATTTTACTAGTGAGAACTCACCAGGGGTTCGAAAAGATTGGCATTAATAAACGAACAATAGATTTTCTTCTATGAGATACTTATCCCTTTTCCCCTTTTCTTGTTCCTGTCTATTATCGGTTTTTGGTTATATACTTAGTCGTCTTTCTATGATCGCGGGTTCCAAGGTTGGTGGGCTGACATATCTTCATCTCCATCTATATCCCCACATGACAAATCTAACCGACCGTTGTTCCTTTCCATACTTAGCCAATTTTATGGCCGCAGTTGCCGGGTTGGCGCTTTCGAACTCTACTGCTTCTTGTTCCGTGATATACATCTTCCACTCAAAACTTCTGTGATTTCAACAAAATTTGCGAACCGAACAACATCCTGCAAATTGGGAGATGCTTTACATTTGAACCAGAAATAATCTATTAATATATATTAATATGAATACTATTGGAATAAATATAAAAACTTTCTCTCGGCCAATACTTAGCCAATTATCTGGCCACCGGGTCCCGGTTTTGCAGTATCCAACACTTATGTCCCTTGTTCTATCATATACATCTTACAACCAAAGAACTTATGTGATCTGCAATTTATGCTTTTACTAGTGAGAACTCAGCAGGGGTTTGAAAAGATTGGCATTAATAAATGAACAATAGATTTTCCTCTGTGATATACTTAGTCCTTTTCCCCTTTTCTTCTTCCCGTCGATTATCGCTTTTCTGTTTATATACTTAGTCGCCTTTCTATGATTGCGGGTTCCAGGGTTGGCGGGTTGACATATCTTCATCTCCATCTATATCCTCACATGATGAATCTGACCGATCATTGTTCCTTTCCATACTTAGCCAATTTTATGGCTGTGGTTTACAGGTTGGCACTTTCGAACTCGGCTGCTTCTTTTTCCTTGATATACACCTTGCACTCAAAACTTTTGTGATCTACAATTCCACCACAGACTCCTTGAACTCGCAAGCTTCACTCTACGAGGGATACTTTGCGACAGATACTTTGAGACATTTGTGAACCCTCATAGAGTGAAGCTTGCGAGTTCAAGGAGTTTGCGAAGGAATTGTAGATCATGAAAGTTTTGAGTGCAAGATGTATATCACAGAACAAGAAGCAACCAAGTTCAAAAGCACCAACCTGACAACTGCGACCATAAAATTGGCTAAGTATGGAAAGGAACAACGACTGGTTGGATTCGTCACGTGAGGATATAGATGGAGATGAAGAT
Organism: Picea abies; assembly: GCA_900067695.1. Classification (NCBI taxonomy): domain Eukaryota; kingdom Viridiplantae; phylum Streptophyta; class Pinopsida; order Pinales; family Pinaceae; genus Picea; species Picea abies. The sequence continues at coordinate 11,641 of CBVK0101467984.1, read as the reverse complement.
ATGTTAGTCTGCCAACCCTGGAACCCGTGATCATAGAAAGGAAACTAAGTATATAACTGAAAAACGATAATGAATGGGAAGAAGAAAAGGGGAAAATGATTAACTATCTCATAGAAGAAAATCTATTGTTCGTTTATTAATGCCAATATTTTCGAACCCCTCGTGAGTTCTCACTAGTAAAAGCATAAATTGTAGATCACAAAAGTTCTTTGGTTGCAATATGTATATGAAAAAATAGGGGACATAAGTGTTGGATACTGCAAACCCAAGACTCGGTGGCCAGATAATTGGCTAAGTATTGACAAAAATAATGTTTTTATATTTATTCCAATAGTATTCATATTAATATATATTAATAGATTATTTTTGGTTCAAATGTAAATCATCTCCCAATTTGCAGGATGTTGTTCAGTTCACAAATTTCGTTGAAATCATAGAAGTTTTGAGTGCAATATGTATATCACGGAATAAGAAGCAGCAGGGTTCGAAAGCGAAAACCAGGCAACCGCAGACATAAAATAGGCTAAGTATGGAAAGGAACATCGGTCGGTCGGATTCGTCATGTGAGGATATAGATGGAGATGAAGATATGTCAGCCCGACAAACCTGGAACCCGCGATCATAGAAAAGCGACTAAGTATATAACCAGAAAGAGATAATAGACGGGAAGAAGAAAAGGGGAAAAGGGATAAGTATCTCACAGAAGAAAATCTAATGTTCGTTTATTAATGCCAATATTTTCGAACCCGTGGTGAGTTCTCACTAGTAAAAGCATAAATTGCAGATCACGGAAGTTCTTTGGCTGCAAGATGTATATGACGTAACAGGGGACATAAGTGTTGGATACCGCAAACCTGGGACCCGGTGGCCAGATAATTGGCTAAGTTTTGGCCAAGAGAAAGTCTTTATATTTATTCCAATAGTATTCATATTAGTATATATTAATAGATTATTTTTGGTTCAAATGTAAATCATCTTCCAATTTGCAGGATGTTGTTCAGTTCACAAATTTTGTTGAAAACAATAAGCAATAGAAAGAAAAATAAAAATAAAAATAAATAAATAAATATATATATATATATATATACACACACACAGACACACACTCACACACACACACACACACACACACACACACACACACACACACACACACACACACACACACACACATATATATATATATATATATATTCTTATATGACGCAACATTTTTTGTGTATGCATGGATATTATCAGATAGAAGAAGTTGCAATATATGCAAAATATTGAATAAGAACATGACGTCAACACTTGAGTTGCCTTGTTGTAATCATCATTAATTCATTCTATTTACGGGACCCAAAGAATGAAAGTAAAATGGGTCCTCCCATTTATTTCTTTAAGTATAGGGTGGGCTCCACATAAGTATATCCCATGACAAATTATTCTTCCATGTAAAATGTAAGTAACGAACATAATAGCCTTTATTTAAATCGAAGTGTTAGGCAACAGAAAGAAAAGTTTGCCGTCCATGTTTAACGACACACACAAAAAAGATACAAAATAAATGAAAAGCAATGCTAGAGATTGGAAAACACCATAAAAAAAACCACAAATATTCTATATTCAAATAAGCTGGGTTACAAAATACAATTGAAATTATTTTCCACAATGACTGTGGTTTGGCCTGCCGCCGATAAAAAAAAAATATGTACAATAATGAAGCTTGTGGACAATCTTTTATAGATTTCAAATTGACGATCAAATGCTTGATTCGTAAAAAACAACGACTTGAATATCAATTCCGGGTCTTGGACTTCATTGGTGCTACCAACTAGATCTATCCCAACTTTTTGAATAACTTGTCTCTTCTAGATATGGCCTGCCTGCGTTGGCTGGTTATTCAACATTCCATACTTTGTCAAGTGTTAATTTCCCTATGTCGTCGAAAACTTGGGGTTCAAGGTGCCTTCCTTGTAATGTTCCTAATCATTTACATCTGAGACAACTTAGAAATGTGATTTAGGCCCAATTGAAATACAAGGGAGTCATTTTATGTGATATCAGCTTTGGGGGAAACAAATCTTGTTAGGCAACAAAAGTTGAGACAAAAAAAAAAAAAATCAAGTACATTGTGACTGATATTCTCCCTGTATTTGATCATTTGGTTGGTTGAAAAGCCTGCCTGGAGATTTGTATGTTGAACTTATTTGTTTTATTACTGTAAATTGGAAAGGACGTCCAACCTAGCTGCAAAATGTTCCTCTGTTGAAGGACATAGCTTTTTCCAGCAACACAGAAATGGAAAGTGTATCAAATGTTGCAGATCACATCAGAATATATCTTTCGTCGTAGGGGTGGCAGAAATGGCATCCCACAAAAGGTATGGAATGTTTGGAAGTGACGCCAAATATTACTCCATGCCCGAATACACTTAGAAGGACATTATAAAATTGGATACCCACGAACGTGAGAAACTGTATGCACGTTTGAATCAACATTCTAAAATTACAGAACGTTTTATGCCAAAGTTGTAACAGAATTAATAGACAGTCAGTTTCTATGTCAAAGAGTGTTGGGCGACCTCTGGATTCAGTAACAGACTCAACATACAATCAACTTTCGATCACTATTGATACTAATGTCAAGTGTAAGAAGTCATGATCCCATGTTCCAGGTAGTTTCACCTTTAGGCATCCACATAGGCAGTGACCATAGGCTCCAGATAGCTTTGGCTTCAAACATTGACATTGGCGGTGGCAATGGGAACAATGATATTTACTGCAATGCGACAATGCGGTGAACAAGCAGGGTTGTCATTGTAAAAGCACTTAAACTGCAGGATTGTCAGACCTGCAAAGCACATCGACTTTAGTGTTGCTTTCTGACGAAAACTACAATATTGCTTTGAGTCCATAAATCTTTGGACATTGGGTGTCATGTGTGATAATGACCTTGACATTAGGTACATTTCAGACATCTATTATCTCACATTGCAGTGTTAATGCAATTGCCACAGTGGACGACTCAATTTCATTGGCACAAACAATATTAATTTTGTGATTAATTAACATCCTTGAAGGACAATGCCTAAATTTTTTCTAACAACCGTCTGTTCAAAAAATACATTGTTCTATATTTAAAAAAATAAGAAATTGTATGGTTTGAACATTTATTTTTTTCAAATGTCACATCAACTGCAACATAAGAAATGCATTTTCCTTATCCAAAGCAAGGGAAACAACAAGAAGATTGACATTAGGTGGAAACAGCTCTGGAATACACCACTACATTAAGGTCTCTTCTAAATAATGAAATAAAATGATTACATGAAGGTGATAGTAAAAGGTGATTTTCAGAAACCAAATCATTACCTGAACATGCGAAACTTCTTGCAGAAGGTGGTAGTATAAAGTAATCCCCATAAAGTGTTGCAAAGTGCATAATCCAGAATTCATTCCCATTAAATTTTTCCAGTTACATGTCGATGCAGGGATTAAAAAGTTTTGAGAGAGTCATTCCCTGGTTATATACCCACCTTCAAGTGGGAGGGGAATATTCGTGTAAATAGGGGCAAGCCCATCGACCCAGATGCAATCATATGCATTGGAATAGTAAAATAAACAAATGTGCAATAGCGATAGAAAGTTCATTGTATGTGGATTCTGTAACTACATCTAGAGGACAGTGAACAAACTTTGACAAAGAATATGGCTTTATGTCAAGTCTGTTACCACACCCATAAGTAGCTCAACAAAATTTGAAATAGAAACTTTTGTAATTTTAGTATGTCGTTTTAACCACCCATACAGTTTCTCATACTCGCGACGATCCAAATTTATAATTTCCTTCTAAGTATATTCACGAATGGAGTAATATTTCACATCATTTCCTAATATTACAAACCATTTTGCAAGTCATGGTAAGTGAGACTCTTATGATGGAAGACAAATTCTTGTGTGCTCTGCAGAATTCGATACACTTGCCAAATATGTGTTGTTGGAAGAAACTATATACTTCAATGAAGGAGCATTTTGTAGGTGACCTGAAAATTCCTTCCAACTCCCAGTAAGAAAACAAACAAGATCAACAAACAAATCTCCAGGTAGGCCTTTCAACCAACCAAAGCATCAAATACAGGGAGAACATCAATCAGAAGATACTTTTTTTTTTTTTTCTTGTCTAAGTTTATGTTGGCTAACAAAGTTTTTTTTGGCTCAAGGATCACATCACATTAAAACATTCTCTCATATTTCAATTGGACCTCAATGACATCTCTAAGTTGTCTTACATGTCCATGACCAGGAACATTATAAGGAAGGCACCCTAAAGCCCAACTCTTTGATGATAGAGAGAAATGGGAATAAGTATTTAAAAACAACACTGGAGGATGACAGTATAATCTTCTTTAGATTTTGGTTTAATTCATCTTAATGGAAGATGCACTCGATCTTTTGACTTATTAATGTCAATATTTTCAAATATGTGCGTTGAATAGTGACTAATAGCACGTATTAACATTCCCATATCCAAGTAAATTCTCAAATATGACAACCTGTAACATATGCATAGTATTAAAGAGGGACATGATGTTAAGACATATGTGGATGATAGTGTGGTAATACAATATTTCATTGTTACTATGATGATGCCTTTAAAAAACTAAAATAGCCAACACTTTTTTGCAAATTCAAAATGCAAGAAACGTTTTTTATCAGATCCCATAATATTCGCCTATTTATGCATTTTAATGGGATATGTCCTCGAGCTTTCCTCTTATTAAAGACAATATTTTTGAACTTGTCTAGTCGGTTGTCACTTTTAAAAGCATAGTTAATGTGCATTGGGAAGGGCGGAAGGTGGTGGGGATGGAGGGGAGCGACAAAATTCTTTTAAACTTTCTTGAACCCGGGAACGCGTGAACTCGCAAAACTTTGAAGATTGGACTAAGTATGGAAAGGCAAGTCAAACAGACGAAGTCATAGTAGGTATAGGCAGGGTTGCGATTTTGAGGAGTCCGGGGTCGAATTGTAGAGCACAAAATTTTTGGGTGCAAGATGTATACCCCGAACACGGGTTACCATAGTTCGATAGCACCTTTCCGCGAACCCGCGCTCATTAAATTGGCTAAGTATGAAAACGAATGATGGTCGGTCAGACTCATGATGTGAAGATATATATGGATATGATGATTTGTCAATTCTCCACACCGGGAACCCGCGAGCACAAAAACGTGACGAAGTATAGAACCAAAAAAGAATAATAGAGGGTAAGAACAAAAGGGAAAAATGAGCAAGTTTAGAAGAAATTGGATAAATATGAAAATGAATGGCAAATGACTGGATTCGTGATACGAAGATATAGATGGATATGACTGTAAAACCATGTAACAATAGATCCAACTGCAGATCTAGCACCCCAATTTCCCAAAGTTTAATAAAACAAGAGAAAGCAGCAAATAACAACCCAATTAAGAAGCACCAAAAGGCCCAACTGCAGTCGTAGGACCCGAACCCTGCAAAATTGAACCAAACAACAATAAGCATCATCTAGCTAACAAAGAAGAAAGCGCCAACCAGTCGACTAGGAAGGCCAATGAAGAACAATATTGGCCAAATTCACTGCACACAAGATTGTATCAAAAAATTTGGAGGAAAATGTATTCTAACGCATCTGTTAATCAAATATTTCAGGCTGTAAGATTTGTCATGTAAAATTCAAAGTTGGCAGGACCATCCAAAGGCCTGCCACTCTGCACGAAATTAAGAAAGGTGTGGTTTTCACGGTTGGTATTTTTCAATATCGGGAGAGATAAAAATCCTCTTGCAATCCATCTTTGTATGTGATTACTATGACCAAAGAAGAAAGACTGTAATGTTGTCTTCGTCTCGTTCCTGATCACCAATGTTCGACACAAAACCTACCTCCATCATAGCCACAATGACGCATAGGAAAATGGAATCGTATTTTCTTCTCACATACAAATATGTTCTGCAAGAGGATTTCGACTCAGGCATCCCCTACAGTAAAATTTCCCACCTGAAAACTGCAGATAGAAAGCTAAGCTAATCACGACACCCAAACCCGACTGTCAATGGGGAATGATAGAAGGCCAATGTTCCACACAGAACCCACCTCCACAGCCATAGTGACACATAGGAAAAGGAAATCGTATTTTCTCCTCACATACAAAGATGTTCTACAAGAGGATTTTGACCCAAGCATCCCCAGCAGTCAAATTTCCCACCTGCAAACTGTAGATAGAAAGCAAAGCTAATCACAACACCCAAACCTGCCCGTCAATGGAGAACGATAGAGGCCCAATGTTCAACACAAAACCTACCTCCATCACAACAACAATGACGCATCGCAAAAGGAAATCATATTTTCTCCTCACATACAAATATGTTCTGCAAGAGGATTTCAACTCAACCATCCCCAATAGTCAAATTTTCCACCTGCAAACTGCAAATAGCAAGATAAAATAAACACGACACCCAAACTTGCTCATTAATGGGGAACGACGGAAGGGAAGTTCTAATCGCGGTTGCAAAACCACAAGTGTGAAAACTGCAACAAGGCCAACAGGCAAACAAGAACAACACCAACAGGCAAATAAGAAATCAATGAACATGCAAGAAGCAGGCATGAATCAATGAACCAACAATGCCGCTAAAGAACAATATTTCCCACATTGAATGCAAAAAACATTACATATAAAAAAAACCTGGAAGAAAATGTATTGTAATAGGCATGTTAAGTAAACATTTAAGGCTGTGAAGCCTGTTAGGTAAACGTTTAAGTCCGTCAGAATTGCTCTGTAAACATTTAAGAAAGAATGCAGTGTGGCAGGTCTCTTACGTATGAAAAAAACATTTATAACAATAATAAAAAAAAATAGTAACAATAGTTCGAATAGGAAATCCTATGTAAGAAAAACAAATTTATTCAAAGGATAAACTATTATGAAGTCAACTTATAAAAAAACTGACTATCTATCTTCAAAACTTTGACTATCCAAACATTTCAAAAAAAAAATAACAACTCAGAAAGACCGTATATGATCAAAAAACTTTGGATATGCTAACTGTTGGGCTCTAAAGATGTCCTAAAAACAACCTTAGTTTAACATTAATTTATCAACCCGAGGATTCGTCTTCTATTTCAAGAATATCAACAAAGTCTATGCAGATGGCCCGTAGAGTATAAAATTGCGTAGTTAAAGCAAATATGAGTTTATCAACAATCAAGTTCCTCACACATTCATTAAGTTTCTAAAGCTAAGATCCTACTAAGTAGGATTGAAATATGATCTATAATGTGCTATGAATTGAAGGCATGAATTGGATTGTTGAATTGATCTAATCAAGGGACAAGAATTGAATCTGATATTGAAGGCATGAATTGATCTGATTAAGAAACAAGAATTGAATTTATGAAAACAAGCTGACCTATTGATGAATATCTAATCTGCTAGAAATAAATAACTGAATACTGTAAATTGAGACAGAAAAATAATTGAACAACAAATGCTAACTGAGTAGAAGGAATAAAAAACGCTAATTTAATGGAAAGGAACAACAATTGCTAATTTGATTGAATGGAACAATGCATGTGAAAATGAGAGGAACTGTTAAGCAGTAAACTGCAACAAATGGAATCTAGAATAGCAATCGACAACATTGAAAGGAAAACATCTATCTTCTACAAGAAAATGGTATCAAAACGTTGACACGCTTATGCACTATCTTAACAATGATAAAAAGGATTTAAAGTTCAAAACAGAAGTCAAACTGATAAAATATAGATTAAGATAGTAACTCATTCATACTGGGCCCTCGGTCCTCAAAAGCATTTCTACTAGAAACGAAATATACAAAAATGATGGAAACGTTCAAAACCTTTATTAACTCCATAACTAAGACAACATTTACAGAAACGGTTTGCGCAGAGCAATTCTGAATTCTGAGTGCTTAGATACAATTCTTAGATTATCCTTTCTAGGATTCACTACTCTTTATATATTACAAAATATGGGTAAATAAAGCTATCCTGAGGATCAAGAGATCCTCAGGATCACTATTACTATTTTTGAAGTTTACAAAATAGAGAACTAATATCTCTTGAAACTGCTTTATGCTCCATATCTTTAGCCTCCAATAACTTGTGCATCTTCGAAATCTCTTCTGCTATCGCGAGTTTACCAAAATTTACCCATTCCTGTAACAAAATCAAACAATTCTAACCATATTTTAGAATTTATGAACTTCAACTCAATGATAGTTCTAGAAGACATTTTAGTCATTTCCTATCCTATTTTATTCCTAAGTAACAGAAAAGTCAGTCAAGATGATATCATAAATCATGGAAATGAGGAGAATATTTGTACCTTTTCATAACCCAACATACCCCCCAACTTACCTTCTTACATGTCCTCATGCAAGCTAAGTTCTTACATGTAGAGAAATGATGCTGTAAGGAGGAAATGTTGGTTCACTCAGTGCCCTGAATCCATTCTTTCTTCTGAGTTCTCCAAAAGTAATGTCTTCTCTCTTTTTATTAAATTGATAATATATCTGGTAATCCTCTGGAGGAAACCGGATAAGAGGGGGATTATATCTACACCCAATCAAGGCAGTTCCTTCCTCGTGGATCATTCTGGCATATCTTTCTATTATGAAGGTGGCTACAAAGAAGTTCTTGAAACTGAAGGGTTCTCTAACCTTTACTTCAACTAGAGAGACATCCCATCTTAACTTGGAGCCAACAAGAGTTTCTTCTTTGAGTTCCCTAAAATAGGCTATGCCTGATATTATAACCTATTGATGAATAGGACCTAAAGAGCTTCTCGCTCCTTCCCTTTTCATGAATGTCCTATGTTGCATGATGGCTGGAAAAGACTTTGGTGGTTCCCCCCTGATCCAGATATCTAACCCATTTTCTCTCTTCATGAAAGTTTTGTGGACCTTAGCCCACCTGACTTGATTTTTAGTGAAGGATAGGAACTGTTGAAATTGGATGTCTCCAATATAAGGACCAAGATTATCTCTGTTGTTGTCTTCCAAAATGAAATTATGGAAGTAAAGATCACACAGGAAATACTGTACTTTCTCTTCATGCTCCCTAAAACAAGACACAAACTCAGAGATAGTGGTGAGTTTAATCGGTTTACCTGCTTGAATAACTTTGACCCTCAGCAACAGGTAGCGTTCTAATAAAAACAAAGTATAATTGGCGGCAGGATCCTTACAATCTATTGCATCAGTGTAGATATCACAAATCTCTTTGATTTGCTCCAAATCTTTTTCCAGTTGACCTTGTACATTATTTGTCTTCCCTTAAGCCTTAGTCATCTTAGCATATGTCTCATTTTCCGTGGATGACATGGTTTTGAGTTTTTTAACAACTCTTTGGTGCTCTGTCATGGTCACCATTTCATCTCTGGTTTGATCCAAGGCCTACTGGGCTTGTACCAGTTCTATTTCTAATCTTTCAATGGTGGCACTCTGATCCTGAAGCTGAGATATCTCTTCAGTCTGGAAGGTTGCTTCTTTCATTACTGGAATTACTGTTTGAGTTTCTGCATTTGTAGTCTCTTAGGAGTGGGAATTACTTCCTTAGGTTGGGTAGCTGATCCCCCTAAAATTTTTGGTTGAGCCTCTGTTTCATATGCTCTGAAAGGAATTTCCTCTTCATTTTGAAAAGCTACCCATTATGTTGCTGTAGTCTCAGTCTAAGGTTCCATTTCTACTATTTCTTCAAGGATATGCAACTATTTATGTGTTCTTACAGAACTAGTTTGGACTGCCCTCCTAAGAAGAGGGTTCCTTCCTTGTTCTCTATGTCTTTTGGTCTTCTTTCTTTCATGGGTCTTGTCATCTTGCTCTAGTTGTTTTCTTAATTCCATGACAATTTCCTTAATCTTTCCAAATTTCTTCTTTAACACTTTAATCTTCTTAACCCTTCTTTTCAACAACTTATTCTCCCATTTTAACTTTCTAATTTTGCTGTGGCTTTTGCCTGATTTCTGTTTCTGTGAGCTGTTGGGATTTTCCTCACCTTGATCTATCAATAGTGGCTCTTCTTCTTGATCTACCAGGGTATTTACCTCAGTATGAGGTTCTGGTTGTGTTGTATCATCTAGGAGTGACATCTCAATGTCAAGGGATTCTTCAATAGGGTTTGAAGGAAAGGTTGGCGCTTGGTAGTCTTCTGGCTTGTTTGTGTCTCTGCTAATTGAGGTCCCTAAACTCCCTAGAACCTGAGCTATCTCTACCTCATATATTTTCAAAAATTGTTCTATGAGGTGTCTCAATGTTGGCTGGGTATCTTCCTGACTGTTTCCTTGTGGTGTTTGTTCTGTTTGCTCAATTCCCTAAACATCTTCCTGTAAGGGCTACTTTGTTGTGTCCTGAATTTCTTCAGGTTATTTTGTTATGTCATGAATTTATTCAGGTTGTTCTATTGTTTCCTGGATTTCTTCATGTCGTCTTATCCATCTGCTTCTTCTTTTCCCTTGAATGGGGGTTTTATAAACAACAATTTCTCTCTATTCTGTGATCTCTGAGGTGTCCAATAATGGTGGAAAATATGGCTAAAGGAGGTCCACATTGAACATTGGGTGCAAGCCAAGGACGGGTGGACTATTGAGCTCAAAATAATTTCTACCCACAACCTTGGTGTTGGTGTAAGGCCCATAGTGAAGTGGGAATCTCTTTTGATGGGGCCCTATAAGATGCTCTTTTTGCAAATGTAACCAGACCTTGTCTCCCACCTAAAATTGGTGTGGTACCCTTTGTTTATCATGGCACTAATTGTACTTAGCATTGTCTTTCTGCAAAATCTCATGGACCATTTGGCGGTGTGATGAATCCTCTCAATGAATCTAGTGGCTTTTTCGGTCTCAGACTGAACATGGGAAGATTCTGTCTGTTTGGTTGCAAGAGGTAGTGCAACATCAATGGGCCCCAAGGGTTGGAATCCCAACACCACCTGAAATGATCTATGGCCGGTGGAGCTATGGAGAGCCCTGTTGTAACTGTGTTGAACATAGGGGAGACTCTCATCCCACGTATGCAAATGTTTAGAGTTTTATGTGCGTAGGATGTGTACATTCATTCGATTGACGAACTATATTTGGCCATTGATTTAGGGGTGGAAAGAAGTGGATTTAATGATCTTGGTGTAAAATAGTGACCAAAGACTCTACCAAAATGTGTTAAGGAACCTATTATCCTGGTCAGAGATGATGGTTTGTGGTATCCCAAAATGGACCCACACTCGTTCGAAGAAGAGGTTGGCAGTACATGCCACTGTGATTTTCTTCTTGCAGGCTATGAGGATGGCCATATTTGAAAACTGATCAACTACCATAAATACACAATCATTACCTTGCTTGGTGGACAGAAGGCCAGACATGTAATCCATCGAGATGGATTCCCAAGGATTCTCGGGAGTAGGAAGAGGGGTGCATAAGCATTACTTCTAGATGGTTGTATTGGAAATGGCAAAGGTAGTGCAAGATCTAATATACTTGTTGATGTCCTATCAAATTTTTAGACAATAAAAATGTTTCTGTAGAACGACCACAATTTTCTCCAAGACAAAATGTCTTGCCATCTGACTGTAGTGAGCTTCCAAAATCATGTGAGATCGGAAG